>VXCM01002040.1:0-29721 GCA_014773175.1 Lucifuga dentata
AGTTCATTCTGGTACACTATTAAAATCAACTTGTTGATACTTGAAACGTTCTTGGGATAGGTAACCATCATTGTGAACAAGATGTGTATTCAGGTTTTTTTTTAGAAGTTACATAATTTTAGCATTTAAGAGCAATAAAAAGCGTGGAGTGAATGTATGTCTCTACCAGGGAATATAGTCCCAAAAGAAGACCTGTGTTTATCGAAAAATTTAAACGACCATGACTTCATGAGGCTGTGTAACTATTAGCAGGTGAAACATAAATTTTTAAGGTGGGTGTATCGCTTGAATATTTGATTTTGAAAGATTAAGAGATTTTNGTGAAACATAAATTTTTAAGGTGGGTGTATCGCTTGAATATTTGATTTTGAAAGATTAAGAGATTTTAACATATATTAAAAACATTTATATTATATTAGATTTTATATTATATTATATTAAAAAATTTAACATATTAGGCTCAAACATGCAACATGCCGGTATGGTCCTTTAATGCACCAATAGCAAAGAGTTTTCAACACAGCCCCCTGTTTTAATCGTGTTGAGACATAACTTTGGAAAAAATAGAAAAAACAAAATATTGATGATGACAAATTACTTTTCTGCAGCAAGTTTCAGATTTCTGCAAGTTATGAACTAAAACTAAAGGCAGGTTGAAAGTGGAAAATCAGCCAAAAGATAATCAGCAGTAATGTAAAATATACACAATTTGCATTTACTGATATTATGGCAAAATATGCAAAAACATCAGTTCGGTTCTGGATTTGAATCATACTGAATGTAGTTTTGGAATTATTAAATCCCATTATGCCATGAGAGGTTTTAGTATGCTGTTATTTTTATTATTCTGTCTTCATATAGTGTATTTCAGAAACTTTATTGTCTTTAAATTAGTTTTGTCTCCTGCAGATACCCTGCTGGAGCTGAGTTAATGTAATTTCAGATATACCTTGTAAATTCCAGACACAAACAAAGACAAAAGTTTAATTTTATGATATTAAGGTCTTGGAAAGTTGCAGCTGCGTTTTTTTTTTTTTTTTTTTTTAAGTGAATAAATCCTGAAATTGTTGTGAATGTTTGACAGATAGAATATATGTCTGAGTCCACGTGACGCATCACTAAATGTGAGTGCATGCCCCGTCGCACCTGTGTTACTTAACATAATTCACTATTTTCACATCTATTTATGTTACACACACGTACACACACATTAATGATGGAATTCCCTGCGGTGCCGTTGGCATCTGTCACAGCTTGATTATGTTGTGGATTAGCGCTGCCAGGCAGTCGGCTACAGATGGAGCCGTTGTACACGTTCCGCTCTTTGACTGCGTGCTTGTTCAACCGTCACTGCCTTGTCTTCTATCCCAGAGAGGAAGCATTCGGGGGGGGGNGGGGGAGAGATAGCGTGAGAAGAGATGAAAGTGAAGCCGAACACATCAAGACCTTGGATATAAACAGAGATTGCCAAAGCCAGAGAATAAAAATGTTCAAAAATTGTAAGTGTATAAAAATCCTCTGTATTGGCAAATAGAGGAGGTTAAGCAGCATCTCTACTTGTTATCAGTTTTGTAAGTAGGATTGATGGTTTTTGGAGTTGCCTGAGTCATGAAGTGTCTCCATACATGGTGTGGAAGTGGAAGGGTTCACCATTTATTATGCGCGTTTGTGAGGTACTGTATGAGAACCATATAAACAGATTCTGCCATAATAGGAATCCTAAAAATGTATTCATGTAAGTAAAAATATAAATAACAAACCTAGATGCAATAATTGATTTGATTACAACCCTACTTCTTTTGTCAAGATTTCTTCAACAAAAATTGTAATTGTGGTGCCCAAACCATATAACTTTCAAAATGACAGATTGGTGATGTGACACTCATAATAACCTAAAGTTTTATGAGGATCTGATGAGCGGCAGCCATGAGGTTTTGTGGGATGGGAACTAAAAATCTAGACTTGTCTCCTGTGTCTGGACAGATGGAATGCAGATGATCTGTCCCTTTTCAAGTGCAAGAGGTCACTTTACACTCAGTGCAGTGAATGTACGACATTCTGATTCATTCATTTTGCAGATATACCACACTCCTGCCAGCTTAAAAATGAACCTGATTCTGGAGATTTCAAACTATTAATCAAACCCTAACAGGACACTCACACATATGTACTTCTTCAGAAATTCACAAGCTATAGGAAGGCAGTAATATGCAGTGGCAGCCTCCTACACACAAGATGACACACGTGACAGAAAGCACAACGAGACAAAGTTGAGAAAATAACTGCAACTTTTATGCAAACATGGCATGAAGCATTTATAGCAGCAAGTCCCCTGAAAACTGGATATATGGAGTTTGTTCTGACTCAACTTTAATTCTTTGAAAACAAAGAGAGCTACAGTGCAAATTATTGGCAAATATTACAAGTAAAATTAGCATTGTTTAATTAGTTAGCAACAATAAAGTTAATAAGACCAGTACTATCCTCATTATGATCATCAGCTGAAAAAAAATCCAATTAAAAAAGTGTGTGATTCTGTTAGATGTACCTCTGTTTTTGTCGTGCATTCCAACAGACACAATTGTCTGTTCTTAGTTGGGATACTGTTGAGGTTTTTGTCTTTGTCAATAAACTACCATATATACTCATGTATAAGCTGAGTTTTTATTACCAAATTTCATAATGCAAATCAGGGGGTCGGTTTATATACAAGAAATTCTAATTTGATCCCAGAGAAGGAAAATTCCAGGGGTGGAAATACTACCCATTACCACTACCCATGGAAAATAGTTTAAATCATCCCTTAGAATGATGTGAGACTAAACATTTTGTGGCAGCCAGAAAGCTCTGTTGTGATTGGTCAAAGACAAAAGAATGGGCCAATTAAAGACAACCTTATAAAAGTGTTGTTTCAAAAACTGTTATGGTACCGTTATTTGGTAGTCTTGTTCAGCATCATGTTTTGTGCTTTATTAATAAGAAACTTGAGATAAGATACAACACACAAGGGAAACTACACGGACTCAGTTTGGTGATTCAGGCAATGAAAAGTAGTCCAGAAACTTGATGTCAGCTAATGTCACAGTAATCAGCAGTGTACCGGTACATAGATTATTTTCAGAAAATCACAGGAATACTATGACAGTACCCAGAAAAACAGGTAATTTGCTAGACAAATAAATTGATGAACAACATCAGGGGGTCAGCTTATGTACGGGATGGGTTTCTTTAAAAATCTAAATTTGCAGGTCAAAATCAGGGAGTCGGCTTATATTCGAGTATATACAGTACTCCTACCGTATATACTCGTGGTTGTCTGGGGTGGCTACGTGGAGGGGGTAGGATCTGGGGCAGATAGCATGAACTTCTGGCTGTGTAAAGCCCTTCTTCTAGTGAAACTCCTCATTAGCAACACCACATGGCTCTCTGTATCCTCCTCAGGCCAACAGTTGGATTAGCAGTGACAAGGACTGCAAGAGCAATGGGAATTGAATGTTTCAAATTGTGTGGAGAAAAACGGAGAGAAAAAAGCACAAAACCGTTGCTATCTGGCTACCAGCTGACTGATTAGATATGTTTGATATGTTTCAGCAATGCTGTTATCAAAAAAAAGCTTAAAAATAGCAGGAAATAGCCATGCAGAGTTGGTTATTCACAATTGTGTCTATAAATGACTGGGAAGCAAAAGCAAGACTTGTCATATTGTTAGTCGTAGTAAAACTAATTTGGTTCATTAGACAGACTGTATATTGTACACTGCTGCAGCTTAGCAGTTGGCAGCATTTCCTGCCCTTCATTCTCCGGCTGACTGTCCTTGCTTTCATGCAGAGCGGTGGGATGGTTGTTGGCATTCAGCAGAGTCATTCAGCAGTGGGAGGTGGTGCCACGGGTCACAGAGGAGGGGCAGCTAGTGTCTCTGTCAACGTGCCTTCTGTTTACCTGAACAAAACCAATATGCACAGGTGTGGAAGGATCAAATACACACATGGACACCGGCAACACGAAATGCTTTCACCTGCATCACCACGATGCGTATTTTCATGATTAGATTAGAGTTATTCATATAGAGACAAATCACACGAGCATAAGCTGAATTCTCATGCAAAATAGCCTCTGCCATAACAGGAAACATTTACATTTGAATGGTTAGAACACAAACACACACATGCACATACACAGAGTCATACAAGACGTATCCCCTGATATTATGTATTTCAGTGTTTGTCACTGAGAGCACATATACACAGTGTTCTCCACAAATACTGGCAACCTTTGTAAATTAGAGGAAAATAGGCTGTGAAAAATTATTTTTATTATTTGTCCTCTTGATCTTTTGTTCAAAATGTTAACAAAAATATAACCTTTAATTAAAGTAAAATAATTGTCCATCACTTTGGTGCAGCAGCTATTCTCCTTCCTCTTCCTGTCAAATTTGCTGTACATATTAAATCTGGTTTATGCTTGGATGTATTTGTGGCCAATAAGGCCAGCCACGGAGGCTGCATTTGGAGGTTGCTTGCAAAGTCGCATACTACTCAAAATTTGAAACCACGTGGACGGTGTCCGCGTGACATACATGCATCTTCATCAGCAATTGCCCAAGTGATGAGAGGGATAGAAAAACAAATAATGGCAAACAACTTTCATGAGCCACTGGCAGGAGAGGTGAAGAGGTACCGCCACTTGTGTGATTCCTCCTTGAGGGTTTATAAAGACTGCCAAATAGCTGCCAATTCCTGGCAGGAGGTGGCTTATAGTCTTGGGTCCAAGAAACATTCTTATTACATGAAGTGGAAAAATCTACACGGCTAATATGTGCAGCTAGAAAAAAAAAAACAAACCAAGAAGTTAGGATCCTGGCGAAGCTAAAGAGCCTCCCATACCGCAGTGGTTGTCCGGGGTCTCACGGTTTGTGAAGTGTGGTGGTCATGAAATCGTGAGAACTGTTTGGATGCGTCCGTGTTAAGCATGTACCAAGCCTTAGTTATCTCCAGACAACAAAGGCTAAATGTTTCAATGACCTCCTAACCTTTGCTCAAGCACCACTATCAGACCAAAAGTATCCATTTGTACACATGAAACATCAAAATAAGTAGCAGATTGCCATGAAATTTTCTGAGTACATCCATGCTCCCCATGAGGATGGTGCTTTTGCATTTTGAACACTGAGATTTTACAGTGCTGCTCTCTGGTTTTAACATTTGCACACAAGATATACAGCAGGCAGATTGGCATTGAATTTGCTGAGCACATTAATGCTCATAAGGGGATATATCCTTTTGATTTATTACCACCCTCAGGCAAACCTTCTTTCAAAATCTTAAGTGTGCAGTTTGCTCCATCTAACATTTTTATGTCGTTGGCATGAGTTACCCTTCAATCACTCCAGGATTTGTCAAGAAAGACAAAGATTAACGCATGTTCTTCTCACATATGCACATCATATACATATAGATGATTCATAGTGATTTTGACAGTCCTGTTTTTTTATTTGCAAAATTTTAAAAAATACATTGTCAATATTGAATATAGTGTTTGTCTGGTGGTTGGAGATGATTTTTAATCCTGATTAAGATTCTGCAAAGGTTCATGCTCAGAAAAGTGACTTGCCTTCCTCACCTTATAGCTGTCAGAAGAAGATGTGATGTGATTTACAGCATAGTGTCTGGAATGCACACACACACACACACACACACACACACACACACACACACACACAGCTTATATTCGGTGCCGAGGCTGACACATCTCACCAGGGTGTCATCAGTCTTCCCTGACAAAGATGCTCACGCTTATAGATTTCAAAGGTGGATTTTGTACGCTCACTGCAACTTTCCTCAGATGTCATAAGTGCTTGTTTGTGGCACTACAGCCCAAGTGGGTATGGATAGAGAATTGGAAAAGTTTCCATCTGAGAATCTATCCTGCATTCAAACTGCCAGAAGATTCTGTGAAAGTGAAATAAAAGAGCTGCTTTGGGACAAAGACGAGTTTTTATGTCTTTTCAGCTGTCAGATGTTGTAAGCTTTGGCCTTGTAACTGCTCGCTTGAGAAGCACTTGAGTGAATGCTGCAGCATGCAATCTGCAGAACTGGAGAGAACCATGAATAGGAATTTTGGCTTTTCCAGTGATAAAAAGAATAAACATAGTTTTTTTCCATATTTGTGAACATTTTATATGCATTCATTACATTTTTTTCCTGCAAAGTTTGGAAAGGTTACATGCAGTGCAGATAGATTTCTGTTAATATGTCAGTAACAAGAGCAATAATTTTCTCCTTTCTCACATTACTCATAAATGTGTTTTTATCCCAATTTCCATCAGGGGGCTCCATAGGTGGCTCTCGGGTCATCACCCCTAGTGAACCTTTTTCCGTGGAGGACCTGCTATCAGACCACATCTTCTACGTCCAGGACGGCCAGCACAAAGCTCAGGCCAAGCAGGACGTCTTCAGCTTCTACATCAGTGACGGAAACAGCCAATCAGAGGCCTTCAATGTGGAAATTGACATCCAGGTTTGTGTTTTTCTAACTGCTGATCCACCCTGCCGCCCTAGAATGCAATTTGACAACTGAAAGTGTTTCAATGTTCAGTTCATCAAACATCAGTTCTCAACACCTTCAAATCAAAAAGCAGATCTGCCATTTTGCAAAAACATTCAGCAGTTCGTACAGAGAGAAGTCAAAAGGAGGAGAGGAAACGAGACCAATTTTTGTGCTCATAGGAGCAGAAAGTAGACCAGAAGGCAATGCAACTAAAATACAGGTTGTGTTTTAATCAAGGACTTGACAATTTCTGTCTCTGCATGTTCACTCCCATATTTCATGAATTGTTGAAAGGCATTCTGGGAAATGTTGAC
Organism: Lucifuga dentata; assembly: GCA_014773175.1. Lineage (NCBI taxonomy): Eukaryota > Metazoa > Chordata > Actinopteri > Ophidiiformes > Bythitidae > Lucifuga > Lucifuga dentata. The sequence continues at coordinate 6,861 of VXCM01002040.1, forward strand.
AATAACTAATAGAAGTAGGTGATGTTGGTTGAGGAATGCTTCGTTGGAAAATAAGTCATTAAAACATATGAAATAATGTGAAATGTCTGATTGAAAACAGCATGTATAAGCTGGGGCATTTTCTTTTAAAATATAAAGTTTTGAGTTAATGAGTTCTGAAATTCTTTAGATAAAGCTCTTTGTCTGTTCAGTCATTTTACTGCTCATGCTACTTTAAAGGACCATACCACCTATTTTGCATGTTTGAGCCTAATATGTTAAATTTTCATATATGTTACGTTGCTGACAATCATTTCCCAAAGCATACTACTGGAACGGTGAGCTAAACAAAATTTTCCTACCCTCTAGACCTCCTTTGGTTTCGGTTCATTCTGGTACACTATTAAAATCAACTTATTGATGCTTGACACATTCTTGGGATAGGTAATCCATCATCGCCAACAAGACGTGTATTCAGGTTTTTTTAGAAGTTATGTAANCTTGGGATAGGTAATCCATCATCGCCAACAAGACGTGTATTCAGGTTTTTTTAGAAGTTATGTAATGTTAGTATTTAAGCACAATAAAAAAGCATAGAGTAAATGTATGTCTCCACATATAGTCCCAAAAGAAGACCTGCGTTTATGGTAAAATTTAAATGACCGTGACTTCATAAGGCTGCATAACTATTAGCAGGAGAAACATTGATTTTTAAGGTGGGTATATCACATGAATATTTGATTTTGAAAGACTAAGAGGTTTTGCAAAATATCAGGAAAGCTGAAATACGGCTTTATCCTTTGGGAAATGATTGTCAGTAACTTTACCTGTATGAAAATTGAATATATTAGGCTCAAACATGCAAAATGAGTGGTATGGTCCTTTAACTACCCAGTTTATGTTGTATTTATGTATTTTTCCCTAAGAAGCACAAACAGACTCTTGATGTTGAACCTTTACTGTGTTCATTTTCCAGTTAGAGTAACAACACAAAAATGCAGTTATATGAAAATGTGACAGAATATTAATTATTTAAAAAGCCATGCGATATCAGGAATATGTCATGATGTCATATTTTCTTTTTTTTTTTCTCTCCACAGAGTAAAGAGGACAGAGAGCCGGTGGTGTCAGTCAGCAGCATCCACGTGGAGGAAAACTCCGGAGTCGTCATCACCAACTCATCTCTGAGCGTCCGCGACCAGGATACACCAGAGAACGAGATTCTCTTCACCATCATCAGAAAACCGTCATATGGTCAGGATCTCAACACACACACACACACACACACACACACACACACACANCACACACACACACACACACACGAATATAGCTCTTAGAGAAATCCTGCTCTTTCACTTCACTTTCACTCTTTCTAAAAGTAATCATTTGGCTAAATTTTAGAGTATAAACAGTCTGATTCTGATGTATAGAAAAACATACACACACCTACACATGCTACTTTCTCATTTTTCATCTTATCCTTTATTTAATTGGGTAGAACTCACTGAGAATTATGGGGCAGTAGAGAAAATACTCAGAACATTGACCAAATAAATCCACAATTTAGCAGTCAAACAGCAGTACACAGCAAAAATATTTTTACAAAAGCAGATAGTTGTTTTGAAGAGGAAAACAAAAAGTCGATCCTTAAAGGACATTTCAGAATGTTCCATTGATAAAGTGCATAGAACCAGAAACCTGTATTGCTAACATCAGCATTTATAAGATTTTTACAGTATGTTGAATAACTAAAACTACCCATAAATTGCTGCTTTTAAAGTTGATTTGATTGTCAGATAGTGAAGCAGGTTGAAAAGCAGAGAAAGACACGCATATACACACATACATTAATTTAGAAAATTTGTATCCTGAAAATTGATGTACATATGTAATATTAGCGTACAAATATACAAGTGTACACATACACAAGCAGCACACACACATCTACAAACTAATAAACAACCTAACAGAGAGTAATGCTGAGAATAACCAGCATGCTGATAGTAAATCGATCGTACAGTGTGTGATAGAGATGAATACACACATACACACACACACACACACGTAAACACATTATTCTCACTTCTGACACCCAAACAGCTTAAAACAAGACAAACACACCAACCACCGGTGCAGCACGGCAGGCAGACTGCAGCCATTCCTCACACACACTCAACACAACCACCAACAACTTACACTCCAGTCCAAACACTTTCCTATCTCTTCCAATCTATTGATGTGCCAAACTGAGTTTTCCCCACCAGCCTGCCAAAGACTGGGAGACAAAGAATTTACCGAATGATTCGTTTTTACTGGACAAAATGTAGTTTTCATAACTTTACAGTACGTCATCCCAACCAATTTTATAGCTGTGTACAAAACGTATAGGGCTGTTTGAAACGTTCAATAAAGAAAAAAGAGCACATTCTAGGTTAATGCTAATGGTAAATATATTTACATTATGTTCAGAATGTACTATTTGTTCTTTTCCCAAATTACATTTTCATTGTTGCAAGCTCACTTTGCTAATTATCACAATGGAGGCATAGGGGAAAGGGTGGAGCCTGTATTGTTGACAGCCAATTAGAGGTTTTGTTTTTTTTTTTTGTTTTTGTTTTTTGGCTGATGGACAAGTAGTGCCCCAATAAATAACAAACAAATATAAAAAGTTACTAAGAATATAAATAAATGCAAAAAAAATGTATTGAAAGATGTGTTTGTAATAGTAAACCAGTTTAATTTACTGGGATCCAGTACTTCAGACAGAGATGGGACCTCTGTCAGACCCTTGAGTAGCCTGTCTTGACTCGTGACTTGGGACTTGTTGCCAAGACTTGAGACTTGCCTAACAATGACTTGGTCCCACCTCTGCCTCCAGCCATCTTCTAACTAATAAACACTCCCACTCAGTTATAAAGAACTAAAATGGTGACCAGTCTTCATGTTCTCATGTTTTAATCCTCTCCTGCAGCATTAACAACTTCTCCATTGTCCGTCTGCGTTATCAGTATCTTCCAAACATTTGCCATTTAGCCAAAATATGACTACATACTGAACATCTCCGTTGTATATCACCGTCTTTGAAACTCCAAAGCTTCACTAGAAGTAGCAATATATTTACCATCTATATCATCGTACATATGGACAGTATAAGTGGATTGAGAAACAAGAAAGATGATTTTGAGTGGAATATGCCTTTAAAATACGGCAAACTGTTTGATGTTTTCAGCTCTGTAACTCCCAACTGCTGCTGTCCAGAGCCAAACTGACTATATTCTTTTTTTAATCTTCTTTTACTATTCCAATCTGCATGTTTATATCCTCTAGAAGGGACTTTAATGTGGAATTTCAGGCCTATAAAACAGATTTAATACAGAAGATTGCATACTCTATTTTTTCATAGCAATATTTAATTTTTTCCTGATGATGACAACAATCATTATTCTTATGCAACAGATGACGCTCACGGATTATTTCACCAAAAATCGCCGTTTGGTACTTATCACTCTTATATATCCATTCCACGTTTCAGACTCCTGCTCTGGGACGTTCCTCATAATAGCTCCAACCTTGTGAAAGCAACATAAAGCAGACGGTAAAGGCGAGTGTCCCGCTGCCATAAAACCAGCAGCATGGACAGCTTATGGGACAGAGAGCAGGAGAGGGAGTTATNTCCCGCTGCCATAAAACCAGCAGCATGGACAGCTTATGGGACAGAGAGCAGGAGAGGGAGTTATTTCATAGACGACAATGAGTCCCAGACAGGTCATTTTTTCATCTCACCGCCTCTCTCCTCTCTGGTGAGAGAAAGAGGGAGAGGGCGGCAAACTGGCAGACGTGTTATATATGGAGAGAGATTCACCCTTGCTGACATAATAAAAATGTCAATCCAACAACCACACACATACACATACAGCTATAAAAGACATAGGTCAAATTTTGGCAACATACAGTAAATCATCTATATTTGTTGTATTTGTTGCATGTTTACAAAATATCCTCATGTAATATATTTTGCAATAACAACATTATTTCCGTCTTTGAATGATATTGTTAGATACATTCATTGTGTTAACTTAGCCATTTCCAAATGCTCATTACAGCTCATCGATCAACCATTGTCTCATTATGACAGGTTTTTAATTAATATATGAAAATTATATAGATTTCCATGTTGTCTGTTTTGAAGCCTTTGCATGTGTGTAATGTGCAAAAACACATCGATCCACTTCTATTATCCTGTGCTGCAGCACTGTGTGCACACTGAGTGAAAACAGGCCAGTTTAGGTTCTGTTTACTTAAGGCTCCCTTGCAAAAAAAAAACCCTGCTGTGTTCTGATTGGTCAGTTGTGTCAGACCTGAGCCCGCAATGCCCACAGGCTGCAAAATACATGCTGGCCACACACTTGCTAGCCTCGTACTTCATGGGAGTGTCTAACCAGGTGAACATGTTATGGAATAAAGGGCTAATATAAAAGGTGGTTCAGGATCTATGACCAAGACCCTCTCCTCAAAATCAAAGCTGAATGATCCTTGTTTCCCCTCAGGTAAACTCCGCAGACGCCAGTTTTACTCTCAGCCCCTGGAGAATGGACGAATTCTCTCTCAGGGCTCCACCTTCACCTATCAGGATGTCCTGGACCAGCTGCTGGTCTACACACCTGAAACTGTCAGCGGAGGCGCTGACGAGCTGGGCTTCACCCTCACTGATGGCATCTACACCCATACGGGCCGGCTGGAGTTCACTATGGACGTCAGGAGGAGCGAGGGGCCTCGCATGACNCACCCATACGGGCCGGCTGGAGTTCACTATGGACGTCAGGAGGAGCGAGGGGCCTCGCATGACCGTCAACAGAGGCCTGCAGCTTGCTGCCGGTGAGATGGAAGTAGGACGCGTCACAAGAAGGAGCATTCTCTGTTTTTTCACTTTCTAATGACAGGAGGACAAAACAACAAAAGGCATTCTGGGGGAGAGTGAGATGGTGTTTTTAGAGTCCGTTTTGTTTTTTCAGGGTCTTCGTCTAAGATCACAGAGCAGAATCTGAAAGCGACAGACATCGACTCGGACAACCTGAAGCTGAGGTACATCCTGACCAAAGACCCTCCGACCGGAAAGCTTCAGCTCAGCAAGAGCAGTGGAGTGGAGAAGATTTCAGTCAAAGGACCCGTCCAGAGCTTCACTCAGGAGGACGTCAACAAAGGTACCAGCAGTGACTGGGTGCCTCTCTGTCTTTCCCCTACTTTGACTTTGACCTCTACTGCAGTCTTTCATATGTGAATGTACTTGAAAGAAAAGCAATTGCATACTTCTCATAGGCGTGGCCCAATGTAACTCGTGAACACATTGGGAAATTGCAGCCAAATCTCGTTGAGGCAAACATACATATCACATCTGAGCAATTTTGCACATTTAAATGGCGTTTAGACCGAAGGTGGAGCCACCACAGCATGATATGGAGGTAACTCAGTGAGCACGAGTCTGACTAATTTGCAAAATTAATCCTTGTACGAAGCGCTAATATTCCCAGGCAGGATTTTGGTATTCTTCAAAAATGTTGACCAGCTTTATTAGTAAATGAAGCCATGTTAGATATGGATGGTACACTCTGTCATAATGGTACGCTCTGTGTCATATCAGCCATATTGCTAGCTAAATTAAAGCTGCATTTCCCCAAAAAGTGTCATGAAGAGGATGTTACTTCTCTTAAACTTTGGCTGTTTCTTCTGTAAGAACAGCGCCCTCCTCAGGCTCTGTGGCGTAAAACAGTCCAACAAATCCACACAATGCTTTTTTCTGTTTTCACAGATGAGTCAGATTTAACTTAATGATTTATTGATGTTAAATTCTACGTTTTGTGAGCTGTAAATTGTAAGTTTTGTGTTGCAGATGAGCTGAAACGTTAAAGGACCATACCGGCGATCGTGCACTGTTTGAGCCCAATATATACAACCTTTATGTCTGTTATATTACTGACGAACAATTTCCAAAACATAAAAACAGATTTTAGGTTTCCTATTAGTTTTTCAACTCCCCTCATTTTTCAAAATCAAATGTTCTGGTGATACATCCGCCTCTAAAATTCAATGTTTTGCCTTCTAACAATTATGCACAATTGTAGAAGAGATGATCGCTTTAAAAGCCGGCTTCTCATGGGACTTTATTCCCTGGCAGAGACATACATTGTCTTCCCTGCAGCTCCGTGTTGGATCAGTTAAATAAAGTCACTTTGACAAAAAAAATTTAAGAGACAGTGTTTGCTGTGATGGAATATTTATCTCAAATGTTTTTAAAGTGTCTACAAGTTGATTTTAATAACCTACTGAGATGAACTGAAATCAATGGCAGTCTGAAACGTAGGAAAAAAAATTCTAAAATTTACCGTTAAAGCAGCGTATTTTTGGAAATGGTTGTCAGTAAGGTAACGTGTATGATCGCTGGTATGTTCCTTTAAGCTAAAATGGAGTGCATGTGGGTCTCTTGCAGGCCTGCTGCAGTACAGCCATGAGAAAGGAGAGAAGGGAGGCAGTCTGTCCTTCAAGTTCAACCTGGTGGACCCTGAGGGAAACAAACTCATCGACCAGTCCTTCTTCATCAGTGTGCTCGGTACAGTTTCCTCATCCTCTCTTTCCTCCTGCTGAAATAATAAACTGACCTTTCCTTCTGCTGGTGAAAATGAGGCAGATTCTATAGATTTAACCTTTGACCTGCACGAAGCACCACCGCACTTTAACTTCTGAACAGGAAATAATACATTCTCTACATTTACAGAGAGGGGATTGATTTATTATATTTACTGCTGAAATGAAAAGTGATCATGCAGTCAGTCACTCTACAGAAAAATCAATATCTCTACCCTGCAGTCTGCTTCTCTGCCAGCTTCTGTTAGATCGTTGCTTGAACAGCGTGATAGCAGAAAGCAAATCTAAACCTTATTTTTTCACCTGTTCTTTCTGGTGATGGCGGAACATCAGGTGCTGCTGCAGACTGAAGGATTGTCTGTCTCACATGGTTGAAAAGTGTTCTGATTCTTTCTTTCTTTCTTTTTTTTACCAGCATGCTTTTTATCCTCTTCTGTCATTCCCTCGCTTTTCCACCCTTCCAAGTCCTCAGATGGGATTTGAGCGTAGTTCTCTGTTCATATCTCTTCCCACCACATTCCTCTGTTACTCTCCGATTGCTTTCCTCCTCTTCTCTCCATCTTTCCTAATCCGTCCGTCAGAATCTCTCAAGCCTTTATCGCTCTGTCACACCTCCTGATACGTCTTCCTCCCTCATCTCCCATCACCCAGCTTAATCTTTTCCAGCTTTGTACTTGTATTTGTGTCACTCTCCATTTTCTCTTTTTCCTAATATACCTCTCCGCTCCTCTTATCTTCTCTTTTCCTCCACATCAGTCTCAGCCTGTTTCTCCTCCATCACACTAATGGATCTTTTCCTCCTTACCCAGATGCGGAACCGAGTCTAATATTTCTGTCCTATTGTAGAAGAAACCTTTATGCTGAACTGTTTTACCAAGGCAGAATTCTTGTTCTTCAGGTTATCATTTATAGTTTTGGAATTTTACTATTTTTGACTTCAGTACCAGTCTAAGCCTGCCTTCACATGCAGACGAAAATAACATATTTACAAATTGCATCGTAATTGTCAGTAAAAAATGTTTTTTTTTTTTTAATTGGCCCCACATTTCCATGAGGAAATTTGTTCATTGAATTTGACTCATGCTAACTATTTGGAGCAATGGGCAGCCATATGTAGTATGAACAAAAATTACCGTACATACTCAAGTATAAGCTGAGTTTTTATTACTAAATTTCACAAATTGGGGGGGNCTTATACATGAGAAATTCAAATTTGATCTCAGAGAATGAAATTTCCAGAGGTGGAAATACTACCTACTACCACTACCCATGGAAAATAGTCTAAATAGTAGCTTAGAATGAGATATTTCCTGACTAAACATCTTATCAGCACATTTTGTGGCGACCAGTAAGCATTGTTGTGATTGGTCAGTTACGGTAATCAGCTGCTGCAATAAATATCATGTTTACCAGTACCGGTACATGGATTATTTTCAGAAAATCATAGGAATACTTTGACAATACCCAGAAAAACAGGTAATTTGCTAAGCTAGCAAATTAGCTAAATTGATGGAACAACATCAGGGGTTGGCTTATACACAAGATTGGCTTATACTCAAGTATATATGGTAATACATTTATGTTAAATATAATATTTTGAACTATTAAAAAGTTGCTTTTTAAAAAGAAAAAAAATACCATTTTGAAAAGATCTTCTTTTTCAAATTTCACTTACCCTTGATTTTAGAGTTTGTTTTTTTCATGCAAAGGTTGGTATTTTAGTATTAGACATGAAGTGTAGTTTGCATTAGCTTAGTTGTATTTTTCAACAAGTCTTGTTGCGTTTCAGCGGCTTGTTGTATTTTTTAACAATAACAGCCTTGATCTTGTTGCTGCATTCTCATCATTCACACTAACTCCAGCCTCCAGCCAAACACTCTTAAATCTCAGCTCTGCTTCCTGTTTTTCTCCTCAAACAGCATTTTTGGCTGGAAATCAAACATCCTTCAGAAGTTCTTTTTAGTCCAGAAAACTGTTTGGCTGATAAAGTTCCAGATATAATACTGAAATTATGAATGACTCTTTGAGGCTTAATAATGCTGGTTATGATTATGTTGGTTATCAAAATCACATCAAAAATTACAGTCATTTAAATATGCTGTATACATACATATATATATATATTGCAGTCTGATCTTTTCCTGCCTTCCTTCTGTTTCCTTTTCTGTCCTCCGTCTCCATCTCGTCCTTTCCTGTTTTTCATCATCTTTTTTGCCACCCTCATTTTTTCTTTGCCTTTTCTTCTCCTCGTTCCTCTGCTGTCCTCATGTGCATCTTCCCATTCAAGTTTTTTTTTCATCTGCTCCTCGACCATTTTACTCTCGAGTCATTCATCTCTGCTCTTCTTCTTTTACTAAAAGACAACTAATATTAGGCAGTCAGTCTGTCTGATGGAACTGTAAAAGCAATATTTTCATAAAGCAAATTTATATTTTTTATGGCAATGTGTCTGCTTTTCCTCTCCCCCTTCTCTTTCTCCTGTCTATTCCTCTCCTAATCTCCGATTAAACCTTTTCCTCTCTTCCCATGCAGAGGATCGTCTCCCTCCATCAGTGGTGGTGAATAAAGGTCTGGTTCTGGATGAAAACTCGTCGAAGAAGCTGACCACGCTGCAGCTGTCAGCCAGCGACCAGGACAGCGAGCCGGGCGAGCTCATCTACCGCCTCACCAAACAGACGAGCCTTGGTCACCTGGAGCACGCCGCCAACCCAGGTAAGCTTCTTCTACAGTGCAGGACAAGACGTTTTATTATGATAAATCGGACATGAAGCATTAAGGGTTTTCATTTGTTGTCTGTTAATTTAATTATGTATATTGCAGCATCTTGCAATTAGTTCCATAAGTTAATTTTGTGAAAGTGAAGCCGCAGAAATTTCCCATGACCCTATCTGCTTTTTAAGACATGCACAAGATCCCAGTGCCAAGGTTGTGAAAGTCAGTGAACATAGACAACAGGGATTCAGTGAACATAAGCATGTGTGCATGTGTGTGCATGTGTATGTGTGTGTGTAGTGTGTGTGATGGTGGTAACAGAAAAATACTCACTCATGCTTTGATGAATCTGACAGATTTGATCTAAACTCGTATACCATAAATTCACATACACACAAGTTCATTCTATCTTTTATGATGATGCTGCATGCACACACACACACCTACACACTCACACATACACAGAGACTATAATGAGCCTTGCTCCAGTTCCTTCCTCTTTTATCTCTGATTTATTCCAGCTGCCCATTCAAAATAGATTTGCATTCATGCAAACACACATACTCTCTCTCTCTCTCTCTCACACACACACACACACACACACACACACACACACACACAAAACACACATTAATTGACTGTAGCTTTAATTTACTCTCTTCAGTGTGCTCAGCAGAAGGCTTCAACTCTTGAAATATAACTCAAATTGAAATTGAAAAAGCAGGCTGATGGCTGATAATACAGTCACATTTCCTCAGCACTGTCAAAATCCTTGCGAGGTGATTTTATTTCCACTTCCACTGAACGCCATCTGTCACATCACTTGAAGTGTTTTTGCTGTCTAAACTAAAAAAAAAAAAAAAAAAAAAAAATGAGCAGAAATGGTAAAGAACACAGAGAGTTTGATGCATCTTCTAACACAACGAGGCCTTCTGCTTGTGGGCTATTGACCGGCTCGGCTCTGGTTGAATGGATTCTCCATGTCGTTAAACACTCGGGCTGCATGCTAATTAGCTGGATGTTAACAGCACTCCACGCACTGCGAGCATCACTTCACCTCAGAGCCACAGAGGTTTCTGGGTAATTACCACTAGCCATTCATCCAGTCTGTCAGCCCAATGCTAACACGCACAGCTCCTTTGGGAAAGCTTGTCAGCCTACGAGGAATGTCAAGGTAACAGAGGAGAAAGATGAATGCTGGCTTTCAATCACTTTCTGAGTCTTCAAAAAGCTTATTAACAGACTCAGGCTATGACACTTTAGTTTGAGTGCTTGTACAAACACACCTGCTGCTCAATGAAATTGATGGAGGTTGAGATTCTCTCACACTTCAAACCCATCTCGAGTACGCTGTGCTTCTTTGGAGACACATTTAAAAGACAATACCACCTATTTGCATGTTTGAGCCTAACATATTTAATTTTCATACATTATGTTACAGACAATCATTTCCCAAAGAATAAAACCGTATTTCAGCTTTCCTGATATTTTGCAAAATCTCTTAATCTTTCAAAATCAAATATTCAAGCGATACACCCACCTTAAAAATCCATGTTTCACCTGCTAATAGTTACGCAACCTTATGAAGTCATGGTCATTTAAATTATTTGATTTGATTTAAGCGCAAGTCTTCTTTTGGGACTATATTGCCCAGTGGAGACATACATTCACTCTGCATGTTTTTATTGCGCTTAAACATGAAATTACAAAACTTCGAAAAAACCTGAATACACATCTTGCTCGCGATGATGGATTACCTATCCGAAGAATGTTTCAAGTATCAACAAGTTGATTTTAATAGTGTACAGAATGAACTGAAAGCAATGGTGGTCTGGAAGGTAGGAAAAACATTTTTAATTCACCGTTCCAGTANCAGAATGAACTGAAAGCAATGGTGGTCTGGAAGGTAGGAAAAACATTTTTAATTCACCGTTCCAGTAGAAAGCTTTGGGAAATGGTTGTCAGTAATGTTACATGTATGAAAATTGAATATATTAGGTTCAATGCAAAGTGGTTGGTATGATCCTTTAAAGTGGGATCTGTTGCAAGAATGCAAAAATCCTCGACATGGGAAACATGCAGAGTGAAACGTTCAACTGTCAAGTATATAAAACTTGAATGACTTAAAATTTCTCGAATCTAGCCGCACCAAAACACAATCTAACTTTAAAGTAATGAAAAGGAATTATTCATGTAAGAAATTATACTTTTGAAAATCCAGTTATATGAGGTTGAAACTGGATTGTTTGTGTTTCTGTTAAAATGGGACTATGTGGAAATCTTGCCATTTATTTCAAGCCTTTAAATAACAAATGATGGCTCTAAAAAAAAAATGGAGTTCTACCGTTTTCAAAGCATTCTGTTTACACAGGAAGACTGATGGAATTCATGAAAAGTGGATCACATGACAAGTGTAGAGGAATATTCTAGAACAAATTTTCAGTATAAATCAATTGTAAAGGCAATAACCAAGAATTGTAATTTTATATAATGAAATGAATTATCACAATTTGCTCCACCGATTTCACATTATTCATAAGCTTCCAACCGAAGAAATCACCAGAGATCAAACTGTTTTTCTGTGATGCTAAGTAAGGTTTGGATGTTTTTGAAGACAATCATTTATACTTTCACAGAAAACCGTCTGTTTGATTGTCACAATTAAAACTCATTTTGTTTCCCACTGAGTTTGAATCTGTAGAGGCAGTGGAGAGAGGAGAGGATCTTGGGTATTTTACATAGCTTTTTATTTTAGTTTCAGCTGAGTTTTTTTGCTTAGAAAAGCTCATTAAAGCATTTAAGGAAATGAGAAAAGAAACATGCTTTCTGCTCTGAGACAAACAAATGCTGAGAGGGGTTAAAAGTGTCTGATGCTGAAAAAGAAATTTAAAAAAACCCATAAACTGAAGATGACAACCAGAGACATAAATGAATCAGGTAACAGAAAACATTTTACAACAAAGCTCAACAACAATGCAAAAGGTAACAAAGTGAACAAAGTGATTGTGGGGGTATTCAGAGAAAAGAGAGGAAACAAATTGATGTTCTTAAAGGTAGTGTGTATTTAAGTGTGTGTGTGTGTGTATATGTGCATTAAGTGATTGCATGCATATGCATGCATATGTAGTATGTGTGCAAGAAGTGTTTAGGTGTTGACAGAAAAAGAAGGAACAGGCCTTTTTTAATTTGTTTGCTTGATTAATTGAGTGTAAATGTGAATATAAGTGTTTGTCTATGCAGTAATTTCTGCATGTGTGTGTGTGTGTGTGTGTGTGTGTGTGTGTTTGTGAGCAAACTTTATAACTCGGCTAACGACTGTAACTTCTCTCTCCAGGGACTCGAATCAACTCGTTCTCTCAGGCTGATCTGGCATCTCGCAGCATCCAGTACGTCCACACCAGCGATGAAGAAAAGCACGCCGACCAGTTCTCCTTCACGGTGTCTGATGGGAATAATGAGGTGAGTGGAGGTGGGNGGGGGGGGGGGGGGATTAACACTCTAAAGTTTTTTTAAAAAGACTAAGAAACCACTAAGGGTCGTTTATGTTCCTGCAGACACATGGGAATCCTACAAGGTGGTTACACACTGCTGCTGCACTCCGGAAAGTAAAAGCTTTTAGGTTTCTTTATAATGTGACTATTAGGATGCAGAAGGATATTCTTTCAGGAACTTATTTATAAGGTTTATAATCCCTGACAGGACTTGGCAGCATCACTAACAGCCCAGTGTACCCAGTTAGAAATAAACATTTTTACCAGTTCCCTCTAGTGGCAACCAGTCATGCAGATCCAGTATTTTGGCTTTATTTGCTGAGATTATAGAAAAAAAAAAAATAAAAAAATAAAAAAAAAATATATATATATATATATATATATATCCTGGTTATTCTGGATAATCTGCAGACATCTTGTCTCAAGTCAAATCTCAAGACAAAGCAGGCAAGTCCAGGTCAAGTCACAGGCCAAGACAGACAAGTCCAAGTCAAGTCTCAAATCGAGTTTCAAGTCGTTATCAAGGCATAATGCCCTCTATACAAAGTTTAATGCCAGAATCAATGATATGGACTTGAGCTGATTAACTGACTCAACTTGGACTCCAGTCTCAAATTTGCTGACTTGAGACTCGCTTTTTACATAATCAAAAATAAGCTTGTAACTCAACTTTAAATTTTACACCAGTAACTTGGGACTTGACTTGGGACGTACGTGACATGACTTGGAATTCACAAACCAAATTCCATTCACCTCGGGTGTCTAGTGTTTCTTGGTTTACTAGCCTGTGGAATTCTCTGAAGGCCTTTAAATTCTGGCCTTGAGTAACTGAGACAATATTTTTCTGTTTCATATTGCAGTTAGCTGCTTTCAGTAAAGCTCCTTCAGGACCTTCAAAAAAAAAAAAAAAAAAANAAAAAAAAAAAAAAAAATGCAAACAGCCAACTCTGTAATTTTTAGAGTGTTGGGGTTGAGCGACTTGAGTTTGACCATCACCCCTCTACACCTCATTTCATGCATACATTTGCCTTGCTAATCCACACTAATGAGACCGCAAGGGCTTGAGTAAACATGTGAAAAAGGTCATTTGGCCTTCATGTCTGGCTGGCTGCGGTGTGTGCAGGTAGCTTTGCATGCGCCAATGCAGTGCTTGGTTTTTGTGAAGTTCTTTGGTGCTTTTACTTTCTTAAACTTTCCACTTCCTCCAGGTTTTATGTATGTATGTATGTATGTATGTATGTATTTATGTATTTATTTATTTACTTATTTGCAATTTAAAGTGCTATAACTTGAAGACAAAGATGCCATTTTTAGATAACTTTATTAGCTTTTTCCCCTTTATTATTTTTAAAAAGCAGATACAGATTAGAGGTGTAGGAGAAAAGGGAGGTGACGTGACACAAGGATCTTGCTGGATTTGGAGCCACAATCTTTAAATGCACGTGATATGTTTTTATAATGCACAAACTAAAGCCTCAGTGTGCTTCATCTGACTGTAGCCTGTTCGGAAAGTCGAATAGCGTTGGAAACCTTCCCCTTCTAACGGTCACTTTGGGGGAGGCCGTATCTGACAAAATTTGTAATTTTTCAAAATTGCCAATCTGACAGGCTTTACGCCGAAACTGGCCAGCTGTGGGAAGGTGTGAAAGTGGGTTGGGCTTTAATGTTTTTTGTCTTTCCATTGCTGTCTGTGCTTACAGCCCTGTGCTAAGTCATGAATACCACAGCAATGACAGAAGTGAAAGAGTGAACCGTTATCCCCATTTATAATCTCAAGATTACAAAAATGTAAAAAAAAAAAAAAAAANAAAAAAAAAAAAAAAAGTTTAAAGTACACTATTATACCTTCTGCTATCGACGTGTTGTTCATTTTGTTGAATTTCCAGCTGATAACTTAGAAAGTTGTGCAATGGTTATTATCTCACTCAGCTGAAACATTCAGTTATTGACAGACAAATAAATGTCTAAGTGTAAAATTCCAAGAGAATGAAATAAGCAGCGATGCATTTAGTAGAGAGCAAAAATATACAGAAGGAAATGAACAGATACAAGATATGTATTTCTACAATTGGGGAAAAAATGTAGAAATACACTGTTTCATAATACATTAATATCATTCTGTGTACGTTGTGTCTAGGTTGCACAGACGTTCTACATCACCATCAAGCCGGTGGATGATTCCCTGCCTCTGCTCCAAGTTCCTGGCATGAGAGTCCAGGAGGGAGTGAGGAAGACCATCACGGAATTCGAGCTGAAGGCCACAGATGCAGACACAGAGGTGAGATGGCAGGAACATTTGTCTGCAGGCTGCACAAACACCCAAAAATTTCCTCTTTACCTTGCCTGTTTAATAGATTTTTCAGAAAAGGTCAGACCATCCCAGTGATATTTGGGGATAATTTAGGTGGCTGCTAATGTTACAAAAGCTGGCTGTTGTCTGGAGTTTTTTGGGGTTTTTTTGCCTTGAAAGATGTTTCATCTGTAGATATTTTTAAATTCTTAAAGCATTTTCAGATAGACTTTTGATGATGAATCATTTCTAAATTACCGTATATACTCAAGTATAAGCCGAGTTTTTGTTACCAAATTTCACAAAGCAAATTGGGGGGTCGGCTTATACACAAGAAATTTAACTTTGATCCCAGAGAATGAAATTCCCAGGGGTGGAAATACTACCCATTACCATTACCCATGGAAAATAGTTTAAATCATACCTTAGAATGAGATATTTCCTGACAAAACATCTTATCCAGCACATTTTGTGGTGGCCAGTAAGCACTGCTATGATTGGTCAAAGACAAAAGAATGGGCCAATCAGAGACAACCTTATAAAAGTGCTGTTTCATATACCNGATTGGTCAAAGACAAAAGAATGGGCCAATCAGAGACAACCTTATAAAAGTGCTGTTTCATATACCAGTATGGTACCGTTATTTGATAGTTTCTTTCAACATGTTTTGTGCTTTATTAGTGAGAAGCTAATAGCAAGAAGAGTCTGGAAAAGTTAATGTTCATGCTCATGCCAGTTACAGTAATCAGCTATTTACCGGTACCAGTACGTGGATTATTTTCAGAAAATCACAGAAATACTATGACAATACCTAGAAAAACAGGAAATTTGCTAAACAAATAAATTGATGGAACAGCATCAGGGGGTCGGCTTATACACAAGATTGGCTTTTACTCGAGTATAGACGGCAATAAATTTCTACAACATGAAAGCAAGACAAACCTTCAGTTTTCAGCCTCTTCTTCATTCCTCTCCCTCTGTTTTCCCTTCACAATCATCTTCCTCTCCAGGCCGACTCCATCGTCTTCACTGTCGTCCAAGCTCCTCGCCACGGCACCATCGAGCGCACGAGCAACGGCCAGCACTACCGTCAGACCAGCAGCTTCACCATGGACGACGTCTACCAGAACCGCATCAGCTACAACCATGATGGCTCCAACTCGCTGAAAGACCGCTTCACCTTCACCGTGTCTGACAGCACCAACCTGCTGTTCCTGGTGGAGGAGGGGGGCAAGGAGGTGGGCATGTGTGTGTGTGTGTGTGTGTGTGTGTGTGTGTGTGTGTGCGTGTGCATAGTTCAAAGTCAGTGTGAAATATGTTTGCGGAGTCACTGCACTGACCTTTTTTTATGACTGAAGAGAGGTGAGTCAGCAGTGTCGTGTGTGGTCAGCAGTGTGCGTGTGCTTCCGTGTGTGTGTGTGTGTGTGTGTGTGTGTGGTTAAATGCACACTTTATTGCAATAGTTATGCTGAAGCCTCAGGGTGAATTGACTTTTCAGCCTGTCAATTTAGCTGTCATCCTCCTACACACACTCTCTCTTTCACTCACACACACACACACACAAACACACACACATACACACACACACACACACACAAACCATTATCACCATCGCCTATCTCTATAAATAGTCCTGATTAATAAGAAAAAGCAGGCAGTTTTTGACACACACCTCCCACGCTTATGTTTATCTTTCCGTCATCTGGGGAAATCAGCTCCACAGTCACATGTGTTTTGTTTCTCTGTAGTTGACATGTGACATGTGGGGGAGAACATGTTCCCACTGGAGACACTCCTCAGTAAATAATGTATGAACTCATAGAAGCTGTGTTACATGAAAGCTTCCATCAAGTGGCATGTGTCATAGTTGGTCTGAACAGAGTATGTGAGTGTGTGACAGACTGCTCTCTCCATTCTACGTTACACACACACACACACACACACACACACACACACACACACACACGGCTGACTGACTGGCAGAAGCAGAAGCACTTCAGTCTTTTACATCAGTGAAAGCAGCAGTGCCACAGTGAAAACGTGCTGCTTTACAAGTAAAAACCAGGCGTTCTGCTTTTAAAGTAAAAATGTAACCTCGCTCCAATTTTGGTGATCTTCCCAGTTTTCAATTTGGTGAAGAAGGAAAGAAAGAAAGAAAAGATGGAATGTACATACTGTATAGAGAAAGAATTACACAGATTGGTAGAAGGAAGTATAAATACAAAGAAAGTCTAAAAGAAGGAAATGCAGAAAGGAAAGAAGAAAGCAAACGTAAAGAAAGAGAGGAGGAAGGAAGGGCAGATAGAATGAAAAAGAGTTGGGAAAAGGAAGGAGAGAAGAAAATGAGGAAGGAAAGAAGGAAAGGAAGAATAATATTGCCAATAGCCTATGAGCATTATTTCTTTAAAAAAACCAGGAAATGCAGCTGTCAGATGTATATAAGTTTAGTAGTAGTAGTAGTACAATATTTAGTACATTAATTCCCCCCTGGAAATGTGACAGAGGAAAAGTAGAAATAGAAAAAACTGAAGTAAATTACCAGTACCTTATATGTGCGCTTAATCCATCAATCATCTATCAGTTTTTTTTATACCTGCTTATTCTGTTCATTCCAGCATGCNACACACACACACACACACACACAGCCTCAGCACATATAAGTGCAGCACTTCAATAGCTGCACTTACCTACTTTAAAAGCTGTGCCAATCCTACTTTTAAGAGGATTTGAGAGGAGTGTTGGAAACGTGATGCTTAAATTCTTAAATCTCTTTCCTGTTGCTGTCCATCAAATTCTCCTTAAAGTTCCTCTCTTCTGAGGCCTCTCTCAAATTTTGCAACTTTTCTGGTTTTCCCAGATAGTGACGGCTGCTCCGCAGAAGTTCAAGATAGACATTCTGCCAGTGGACGACGGCACGCCACGCATCGTTACCAACCTGGGGCTGCAGTGGCTGGAGTACATGGACGACAAGGTCTGTCGTTTTGAAGACTCATGCTTAGTTTCTTGTTTCTAATTTGCTTTTCATAGCTGTGAGTGATGAAGAAACCTTCGTCTTTTACTTATTAACTCCTGCCAAGGCACCCGTGAGGAATTGGATGCATTTTTATTCTGTGTTTTGTTCTAAAAACAGCACCAGAGCCACTTATTGTCCACCAGCAGAAGACTGGTTTTACTGGCCGTTTTACAGAAATTAAGTTTTCTAAATGAACAAGCAGGAGGCTTGGTGTCTTAAAATGGCCTGTGTGATCAACAAATATTCCCCAAGTAAAATTGACTGTTGGAAAGCGTCTGTGAAATATGATTGTGCCAAAGCAGCTCTGGATGAATTTTCTCAGAATAATTGCTCTGCAGTAACATATTAATTGAACTTGAAAGAGAAACTCTAGTAAGATTTGCTCATATTCTATATTTGCTTGCTCCCCCTACTGGTTTAAACAGCTCAGCACATTTATTTCTGGCCTAAACTCACTGAAACGTCTCTCTCTGCGTTTACCCACACATTGCTGTTTTTGCACTGCAGGTAGTTAAGTCATGTATGTGTTTTCTTTATGGCACATTTTAACATCTCTTATTCAAAAGGTTATCAAACAATTCCTCATAACTTGAAAGATTTAAAGGATCATACCTTCCATTTTGCATGTTTGAGCCTAATATATTCAATTTTCATATCCTAAGGTTACTGACAATCATTTCCCAAATGATAAAACCGTATTTCAGTTTTCCTGATATTTTGCAAAATCTTTTAATCTTTCAAAATCAGATATTCAAGTGATATACCCACCTTAAAAATCAATGTTTCACCTGCTAATAGTTACGCAGTCTTATGAAGTCACGGTCGTTTAACTTTTTTGATAAACTTTTGAACAGTCTTTTGGGATTGTATTCCCGGTGGAGATATATATTCACTCTGCACGTTTTATTGCGCTTAAACGCTAAAATTGCAAAACTTCAAAAAAAAAACAACAAAAAACTGAATATACGTCTTGTTCACGATGATAGATTACCTATCCCAAGAATTTTTCAAGTATCAACAAGTTGATTTTAATAGCGTACCAGAATGAACTGAAACCAATGGTGATCTGGAAGATAGGAAAAAAAATTAACGCACCGTTCCAGTATGCTTTGGGAAATGATTGTCAGTAACGTTACGTTTATGAAAATTGAATATATTAGGCTCAAAANAGTATGCTTTGGGAAATGATTGTCAGTAACGTTACGTTTATGAAAATTGAATATATTAGGCTCAAAACATGCAAAATGGATGGTATGGTCCTTTAACATATGAAAAAGTTCATTTCTATTACTATGAGATAAGAAGACTTTTCCAGTGGCAACAGTTCTGCCCACAAAGAGTCTGTTCCTGAGTCTCTTCATTGACCTTTGGGAGTTTTTTCCTCTTTTTTTTTTTTTTTTTTTTTTTTTGTCAGGCTACAGTACTTACAAATCTTTTGTGCTTCTGCGGTGCTGCTATAGTCGATAAGTTTCTTTGATTTCAGCACCGAGTTCACTCAGAGACCTTGTCTTGTAAACAGGCGTTACTTTCCTTTAGGCGTAAATATGAATATTGCATGCAGGCAATCTGACGTATTTCTGTTCGTGGTTAAATGTCCTCCAGGCCACTAATCTGATCTCTAAGAAGGAGCTGCTCACCATGGATCCAGACACAGACGATGGACAGCTGGTGTACGAAATCACCACCGAGCCGAAGCATGGCTTCCTGGAGAGCAAGCTCACACCCGGCAACCCCATCAGCACTTTTACGCAAGGTACAGAGGGAGAGAGAGATGGGGGAGGAGAGTTACTTCCAATATGTTCTTCTTCCCATTTCATTGTTTTTATGACCCTAATTTAACAGCTAAAAGATTATATCTACACATTTCATGATCTTATACTATTTCTGTTCTGCTGAGGAGGCTTTAATGGAGCCTCCAGTGGTGATCTTCCCTTTTTAATAGCTTCAGTCTGAGTAATATTATTGCTTTTTTTTTTCATTTTACACTATTATATAACTTTGTTGAGAAAAGTTCTGTGTACGAATCTATTTACCTTTGTTATATTAGAAGAGAGTTCACCAGAAACATTTGTGTTCTCAAGGTTTATGTGAGAATCAGTAGAAGTTCCTATTTGTTTCAACAGTTTTTCTTCAGAGAAGGATGGATCGAATGTGGAATATCCTTTTCAGCATCCCACTCTTCCTCTTTAACCTCCTCTTCATTCAAAGCTGCCATCTTTTTTTCTCCACATATTGTTTAATGGTAGATTGATGTTGCAATTCCATCCTCTCATGTGCGTCTTTTTTCTCGATTTATTCTCAAAAGCTCATTCAGTCATTAACTATTTCCTTGGTGATAACTCACAGTGGTTTAAATGTTTGGTGTATTGTAAGTATAATTTATTGGATATTCAGTTACCATTAAATATAATTTAATGATAACTCTGAATATCCAATAGCTGAATAAACTTTCATGTTTTGGCGTTTTGTTTACCTCAGTTTAAGCAGCAAGCTTCTTAAACCTCTCTCTAGATGCACCCTTGGATATCCTTGACTTGACTATATTCATTTTTTAGCCTGTGTTGTCCAAATGGAAATGAGAGTTCATGCTGTGTTCTTCCTCATTACCAGAAAGGCTCATTTTGGATGTGAGCAGTTAGTGTGCAGGTAAAAAATGCACTAACTGAAGGTCACTTTGCACTTCATGGCAACTCAGGGACTCCTATGTTACACTGAATCCCTTTTTTTTTTTTTTTTTTTTTGGTTGTTGGTCTGGCTAAAGCAAAGTTTGTTTTTCCGGCGGAATTAGTTAATGTAAACCAATGATGAATTTCACTTTCATTTTCAGTTTTTTTATTTATTTATTTATTTATTTATTTATTTATTTATTTTAACTCAAATTATAGAGGAAAGAATGCAAATTAAGGAATCATCATTTCACAGGAATGATACAAAAGCTACACAAATAGATACACAAAGCTTTTCATTAGTGATACATTCCTGATCCATGTAGGGGAATTCTTTTTGTTTGTTCCTTCCTCACAGGAAGGAACAAACAAGCAGCAGCAAAGGATATTGCTAATTGTTTTGCTAAAGAGCACTTCAGCAGCAGAGATGCTCAAAGAAAAGGGTATGAAACTGCTTCTTTCAGATGAAGTTGACACTCTAATCATCATGCTGACCTGCTGCAATGTCCCTGCTTCCCACCATTATTCTGGATTATTCTAAATTGTAGAATCATTCGTCTCACCTTGTTCTTGCTCTGTCTAGCTGATATCAACCTGGGCCTGATCCGCTACGTGCTGCACCAGGAGAATGTGCAGGAAACCATGGACAACTTCAAGTTCCTGGTGAAGGACAGCAAGCCCAACGTGGTCAGCGACAACGTCTTCCACATCCAGTGGTCACTTATCAGCTTTGAGCACAAAAGGTATAAAAGGGAATGACTTGCATTAGCATTTTACGAGTAGGAACATTTTTGGCCGACATGCTGCACCAGTTTTTATTTTAAGTATCGCCGTGGTAGATTCCAAGGGGATTAAAGCTACTGCAGTTATTAATAACAATAGGTTCACTTACAACTGATCCACAGATAAAGTTTAAATCCTAAATTAAATTCTCTGTTAGAATAGTGGCAGGTATAAACAGTACGGTTCAAGAGTTTTACATTCTAGAGTTTTTATCCTGTATGATTGTGGAGTCAGGGGTGGTTCAGTCTTTACAAAACCGACTAAAGACAGGTATCAAGTGACAGGCGGTATATAAACAGGTATATAAACACTAAGAACCTCTGTAATAACATAACAGCATCATGGTAATGGATAGAGATGTAAATGTTAAACTACTGGTGTGATTAAAATAGTAGCCAATGTGTCCCAAGAATCTGAAGTTGCATACATATCTATAACTTAAATGAAAAGCCAGACTTCTTGCTCAGTTTTGACTTGTTGTTTCCATAGCTACAACGTGAGTGAGAAAGCTGGTACGGTGGCAGTGACGGTGAAACGAACAGGAAACCTCAACCAGTACGCCATCGTGCTGTGCCGCACCGAGCAGAGCACCGCCACCTCCAGCAGCAGCGTCAGCTCCAAGCTGGGGCAGCAGGACTATGTGGAATACGCTGGACAGGTAACGGAGGTTTAACAGAGACACCTTACTGACATTATTACGTTTTAAAACAATAAAATCTATTATCAACAGTCCAAACTTCATCCTTCCTCTGGGTTGGGTGTCACATTGTATCTCAGAAAACAGATTTTTACTCATTTTGGCTGAATACATCTTGGCTTCATCTTTGGCTGCAGTCATCTGCATTTGCACTACGTACAGCACTTTTTGCACATATTTATTGATATAGTGTACTTACATCCTCCTGCTGGTTTGGTTGTAAATAGTCTGCATACATTTTTAATTCTCAATTTTGCTCTTGTTGCCTTATCCTTAGTTTTATTTTGTTTTGTTTTTTATCACATATTTTTTATACTTAAGAAGCACAGTCTGGGAATCTACCAGAAAAAGCATTTCATTGTTGTTATACTTGTATGGCTGCAAGTGACAAAACTTTGAAACTTGAGTAAAACAGCCAGAAAATCTCCATGTTCATTGTGATGTGGTTTGTCCTCTTTTTGTGCAGTTGTGTTGCTGCTATTTCACATGCTGTTTTTCTGTAAAATTGCCATGAAGCCTACCGTAGTTTAAAGGACCATACCACCCATTTTGCATGTTTGAGCCTAATATATTCAATTTTCATACATG
>VXCM01002042.1:0-68706 GCA_014773175.1 Lucifuga dentata
AAAAAAAAAAAAAAAATTGCCTACTTTCTCATTATAAAGAGAAAAATCATCTCATTATAACAAGATAGTTTCTCCTTTTTAACATGAAGGTATCTCATTATAACAACAAACATTTCCGTTATAAGGAGATATACGAAGTTATCTCATTTTAAGGAGATACAAAATTATCTGGTTAAAACGACAAACATTTCTCTTTATAACATGATGAGGGGTTGTTATAACGTCCATGTTATAAGGAGATGAGTCATAGTAATGCTGCTGGGCCAAAGTGCCGCCTTCCTTTTTCTCTACATAACTAATTATCATGTTATAATGTAAGGAGAAACGTTTCTCGTTTTAACAATAAATTTTCTTACATCGTTAAAACATATTTCTCGTTTTAACAACATTATGCCATCTCGTTAGAATGACAAACGCAGGCTATCTAATTAAAATAAGTTAACTTTGTCTTTCCTTATGGCCTTATAGAGAGAATTATAACATATAATCATCATTATAACATACTTTCACGTTAAAATGAGAAAAAAAAAACATTTTATACCGATTTAATTTTCTCCTTATAAGAATAAAGTGGGCATTTTTATTTTGTCACGGTGGTAGCTCTGTGCTGAAGTAAGTAATTAACTAATGACAAAACTTTTGTCCATTTTCAGCTAACAGCAACACTAAATACAAATGACCTTTTTAAGGAAAATGGGTTACATTAATGAAGATAATTTCTTACCGATATTCTGGGCCAGTTTTTCCTCTTTGGTTGTTTTGGCCTTTCTTTTTTCGGATCCGGAAGAATACAAACATCTCATCTTTCCAGCTAATGCCATTCTTCTGTCAAACCACCAGGGGGCGCTGTGACAGCCTAACTGCCTATCCTGTCGTAGCACTCACCCACTCAGGGAAAAAAAAAAAAAAAAAAAAAAANTTTAAAAAAAAAAAAAAAATTTTTTTTTGAATATCTATTTATTTTGAGTTGAAGGTTAGTTGTAATTTGACACCATAGTTACTGTAGTTACTGAAGGTTTAACATCCTTCTGTACATTCATTTCTGACTGACGAAGCCATTTGGATGAATGGTGAAACGTCCATCCATCCATCCATCCATCCATCCATCCATCAAGAGTTTTCATACAACATATTATAATCTATATTTTTTTTTGTTTAAAAACTTGAATCCAGTTGACCTGAGTTTTCATATCTACTGCCTGGATATGACTGAGAATCTTCATCTAAACATTATAATCTATATTTTAACTGACATTTTAACACTTTCTTTGCTGAAAAACAAAGACAAAACAAAATCAGTATGTCATCTTTGACTTACCTGCCCACTGTCCATATGACTTTAAATTCACTCGCCAAATCTCTGATAGAAAAAACGTTCGGAATCCACACCAACATCTCCAAGCTAATTTCAGCAGGAGGAAAACGACCGTAAATCCTCCAACGAAGGTCAGCAACATGTCAGCAGTGCTGCTGACATCTTGTTGCCTAACAAGATGCATAAAATCTCAAAGGAGGTTACTTTATATTTTATATCTCATGAAATTATGCCTTTTTGTTCCACAGCTCTAGGGATGTTGAGATTAACGTGGTATACTATTATAATCGCGTTTATAAACGGTCAGGGTGTCTAAACAGTAAGATCGTAACCAAAAGCAACCGTAGAAACCTAAAACTTAACGTTAATGTAAGCAGCGGTTAACTATATGAAAAAACTCTGGGTTTTCACGTAGAAAAAAATATAAACTGGCCAGAAATTCATCTGTGTGCGTGTGTGCGCGTGCGTGCGTGTCTGTGTGTGTGTGCGCGCGTCTGACTTGAGCTGCTCGCATTACACGCGCACGCGTGTCGATTCACGATGTGGTTGGGGAGATATCAATTTTGACAAAAAGTTTCAGCTACAGGCTCCAACACATCAAAGGTGCTTCAGCATCCTCAGCATCCTTGCATGGCCAAATTAAAGGACCATACCGGCGAGTTTGCACTTATAAGCCAACTACTGTTACATTATTACTTTCCAAAACATAAAACCACGTATATCAGTTTTCCTGTTATTTTTCCAAATCCCCATGATAATCTTTCGAAATTAAATGTTCAAGTGATAACCTTAAAATTTAATTTAATGTTTATATATTAATTAATTCATTAAATTTTTTTTTCTATTTTTGCAGAATGTCTTTTGATTAGCTCACGTTTTTGCATGCATTTTGGGTGAACAGGGGTACTAAAACCAATACTTTACCAATAATTATCAAACAATGGGACGGTGATGACATCATATTCAGTGTAATAACTTATCTTCATTACGTGGTTAGAGGATCCATCTAATCACAAAACCCCAAACAAAACCATGATTCATCAAGAGGTGTCAGTGGAGATAAAGATTTGAGCGTAGCTGTGAATGTGGAGCAGCAGATAAGCTCTTTGCTGTGGTCACAATCTGTCACGGTCATGTCAGCAGAGACCTTCCAGCACATTCATGTAAAATCAATCTCTGATAATGTTCAGAATGATATTGGTGCTTGTCCAGAAATTCAAGTACAAATAGTCCAAACCATGAGAAAGAGCTGCTTATCAACCAAACCCTGAGAACTGGACTACTGTATCTCTCTGATAAACCAAGTGATTTTGGTTTTCTTGATAATGTTTAGTGATGAGAAAGTGGTTGAACAAGAGCTGCACTCACATAATATGCTCTGTCCAGCCAAACATTTTACTTAAATGTAAAAGCAGTCTGACCCAAATCACTGATGGAAAAATAAATCTGAAGCAAGCAATTATGTTGTAATATGTTTTTTATATGTAAAAATTTTGTTTTTGTGGGGAATCAGTCTAATATTGCTTTGTTTTAAACATACAAATATGATCTGTATCTTACATTTACATTTCAAGAAGACAGGCCATTAAAATGATTATATTACAAGCATTTTAGATGTGGACCTGCAGTGAAGCTGATGTTTATGCTGTGACTTCTTTCCAAGACACACTTCTAACAGTAGAAATTCATAATAATTTAATTATGCAGTAAATAAGCCTGTGCAGATGAGTCCTCAGTCCTGTTTCTTGGTCATTTGTGTCTTGTCAAGCACACTGAATTTCTCAAAGCTCCGTAACTTTATGATTAAGAATGATGACATACGAAACCAGTCGGGCAGGAGTACTGTCATAGCAAAGTGCTGCAGGATGAAAGGAAAGAGAAGGGCATACATTAACAAACAGCCACAATTTTATTATTTAAAGGCATTGCAGTTTTCCACCACTCTGACCTGAAGTGCGTGGGCGAGACAGCCACTGGTATTGGTGGTGTGACCCACCGTGTTCAAGGCCTGGCGGACAAAATCTGATGCGCTCTTCACAAAATAGCTCACTGGTATGTTGTTTGTCATGTTGGTGGACACAAAGGAAGGAGACACACACTGCAGGAAAGGTAGAGAGACATAAACTTAGAGTAGTACACACCTGTTAGCTTTCACTTTGTATTGTCACACTTGATTCTTCCTTCCTGACTTTTAAAGATGAAAAGAAAGATGAACAGCATCAGTGAGAACAGGAGACGTGGAAATTAAGTACATTTACTCACACACTATGTGCATCATTAATTAGTTGTCAGGTACAGTACTTGTTCTAAACTTGAGCAATTCCATTTTGAGCTAATTTTCATTTGTTCCAATACACTTCATACAGAAAAGAAAATATTTTTTTTATTCCACTACATTTATCTGACAGCAGTTGTTGCCAGCTACTTTGCATAATATGTAGAATATTACCATTGTCTCATATAAATCTTGGTTCTGAGTTTTATCTCAACTACACAACACATTTTACACCATCTTAAGTTTTAGAAAAGGAAAAATGTTGGAAATTTTATTCTTTTGTAGAGCATCATCCTTTAGGTGAAAGCATGAAAATCTCTGCAACTGGGGATATACGTACGTAGTAGCTAGTAGTAGTCGTAGTAGTAGTAGTAGTAGTAGTAGTAGTAGTAGTAGTAGTGTATATAGTAGTAGAGCATTCACCATTTCAAACTCTTCAAAATTGAAAATTTGACATTTATCAGTACACAATGGTTTATGCAACTGGGTGATAAATGTCAAATGAAATACAAAGTTTTTGACGCTGTCTGCTGAAAAACCTTGCATCAACATTAACTAAGTCTAATATTTCCACATTCCTGAAATGAAAATAGGCTGGAGTTGCCGAAAATTGTATATTGTAATCGTCTGTTTCTGGAAAATTCAGCTTATGAATCACAAATGAAGTGAACACACATGGTTGAGCTTTGTAATTTTGTCCCATGATTAGAACTCANTATGAATCACAAATGAAGTGAACACACATGGTTGAGCTTTGTAATTTTGTCCCATGATTAGAACTCAATTATTTTGCAGAAGCCAAGTCAGTGTTTAAGATCTTTCCATCCTTTGTGTCCGTGGAGTTTTCTTCCTGCAACTATTACACCGTTGCAGCGTTACAAAAGTTAAGTGCAGCAGTAATTTATTTTGTAGATAAAACTTATTTTCTTCATGGTTCACTTGTGGAATAATTTTTAAANCAGCAGTAATTTATTTTGTAGATAAAACTTATTTTCTTCATGGTTCACTTGTGGAATAATTTTTAAAAAATCATTACTTTTTTAACATAACCTTGTTGGAGGATGAATACCCAGAGACAAAATGAGATGGTAGCTCCAGTCTAAGAATCACGTGCTGTGTGTTGGTGGTTTTATACCAGCATGCGTTACCTGAACAATAATGCCCTTTGACTTGTATTCAGCATGCAGACACTGAGAGAAATATGTTATAAAAATCTGAAATAAAAAGGAAAATAAAGTCACAAACAAACACGATGGAGGCTGAGTGTGATGACGTGTGTCGGTCTGGATGCATTTGAGGAATCTAAGTGTAAGTTACAGAGTATTTGGATGAGTTGGTACCTTGGTGGCAGAGTAAAGAGACACCAGAGGCTGTGGACGTGAAGCCATTTCAGAGGAGATGTTGATGATCAGCCCTTTTCCTCTGTGAAGGAGATGGAGAGAGATGATTAGCCATGATGGATGTGATCCAGCTCAAATACTGTCAGTTAACATTTGGGTGTTTCTCACAGTACCTTTCAACCATGCCTGGCAGAACCAGCCTGGTCATCTGAGTAAAGAGAATATTTATANCTCACAGTACCTTTCAACCATGCCTGGCAGAACCAGCCTGGTCATCTGAGTAAAGAGAATATTTATATACTGATCATCAGTGGTACGTAGGATTACACTGACAAAACAAGGCTTGAAGCTTACTTGTGACTTCTGAGTCATACAGTATATACTCGTGCAGAGATAACTTACCTGAGTGACGGATAGCGTGTTACAGTTGATAACCTGAGTGATTCGCTGGTCAGAATTAAAACGAGTATAGAATTTAACATGACCTCCCCCCATTTTGATAAAAAATTGTGACTGGAATATTGTTTATAGTTTGAACAAATACCATTTAAAATGCATAATATACCTGTTCAGCTTCTGTTGTTTCCAAGAAATAGACCAACTCATCAGAAGGGTTCATTCCAACATTGTTAACTGTGTGTGGGTAACAGACAGACAAAAACGTGTTAATAATAGACAATCAGACATCCTACAGCCAGGTAAATCCAGGTAGCCAGGTAATGTCGCTGCAGTGGTTCCATAAATATTTAACAAGTGAGAACCACAATCTATATATTAATTTATAAGCCTTGGTGCTTCTTATTGTCATTACCATCTAAATAATTCCCTACAGTTGCTGACTGCTTCAAAATCCAGCTGCTGGATCATCCCTTTTCTCATTTAACGTGATCTGGACAGAGGTCTTAAAGTGAAGGATGAGATGATAGCACCTCAAATTTCATGGGTTCAATGTTCGCTATGAATCCCAGTAAATTCTCAGTCCTTTTCCTAGGTCATATGATTGGCTGACCAGTTTCATACTCTACCTAGAATTCCGATTTCCAGGCCCTGTAGTCCTTCAGAAATTGCAGGATATATACTGTGTCCATCTGTGAAGTCTGCCTGGATGGTGCGAGTTTTCCGTCCAAACTGACCCTCTGAAGGAGACAAAGCATTTTCTATCATGTCTATTGTGGAGCTGGACATAAAAACACAAATGTCTTTAACAGGAAAACAAGAACATCATTCCATCACCTATCTCCTGGGCAGCCATCTGCAGTTTGTCACTGGATCGGCTTATCAAAACAAGATCCAGGCCTCTCTGAGCCAGCTAAATGGTGATGCAGACAGACAGGTCTGGTCAGTCTTCATAAGAAAATGTCTCTGCAAAATGCCCACACTAAAACTGCATAACATATTTCCACCCTGTCTCCAGCTCTAGACTGAAAATTTCAACAAATTTGGACCAAAAATCTATATTTAGAGGGAGAGAAGGAGTTGGAGGACTCACCTCTATGGCATAAGCTTTACCAATCCCAGATGTGGCACCTGTAACAACTGCTCAAAAAACAGCACATACATTATACATGTTACATACACTGTAGTGATTTATGAAGTCAAGATGGTAAATACGTCTTGATAATTGCACTTTTGTCCAGATAGTGTGTGTTCCATTATGCTAATATAAGGATGCAATTTACTTAACATTCTTGATTTCAGCTAAATTTCAGCCAGATGATGGTACAATGGTACAATGATGGTACAAAAAAAAATAAATTTCAGCCAGATGATGGTACAATGCTATAGTAAATGGACTGAAATATGAAAGTTTATGAGAATACTAGAAATGTAGACATGTGACCACAAATTGACAATCATTAAACTCTGAAAGCAGTTTACAAAATAAAAGCTAATTTTTAGGTCTTTGCTGATTTAGATGAGGTAATTTGTGGTGAACAAAATTTTGTATTCCATGCAAGACAACTAAAAGCACTTCCATTCAAAATGCCAAACCAGAGTTAGCATTGAATACCAGTTGGCCATAGTGTACAAATGGTACAAATACTAACTGTTTAGTTATTGCTGCCAAAGTCAAACGGCTGATTGAGAGATGAATGTAGCAATAGAATGAATAGTAGCATTACAGAGAGGAAGATGGAGAAGAAAGGTGAGGAAGAAGAGGAGGAGGAAGAAGAAAGTTATCCTCATGGCCCAGTCAAAACACTGCCTGCCATGTAAACAAGTTTCTTCTATATATTATTTTATTATATTGTTACTAGTTTTTCTATCGCTGTGTTCTGAACAAAATATGTTCTCAAAAAATGTTTGGATGGTAGTGTGTTATGGACAAAAAAAAAAAAAAANAAAAAAAAAAAAAAGAAAAAAAAAGAAAAAAGAATATATATATATATTTTGTTTTTTCATCAGCAAATGTGACAAAAACAAAAAAAGTATAAAAACTGTAACAGTATAGTAACAGTTAATGAAAAGTGGATCTGTGTTTAGAAAAGATCCTAAAGTGGATCTGTGTTTAGAAAAGATCCAAATTTTTGATGCAATAAGAAGAAAAATCCTATTAAATAGTAACATGACCTTGTTATCAAGCCTTTAATGGAACAGGCTTCATCGACAGGCAGCACGGTGTATGTTGCTGTCCATGAAGGTAATGTTTTACTAACTGATCACCATTACCATGTGGCTAAACTGCACTTTTCATTTTTTAAAATTTAAAGGACAGGACACACAACCCCACAAAATTTAAGAGCTTCAAGTGTAAAAGCTACATGTAAAACTACATAACACATAGTTTCGTAGTTAAAAAAAATATTATAATTTATATTCTAACATTTTTTTCTAATTTACATGTACTGTATAATGTACATACTGTATAATGTATATATAATGTACATATATAGTGTAGATACATGTAAAGCTACATTATATGTAGTTTCATAGGTTTAAAACAATTATAATCTATATTTTAACTGACATTTTATTTATTTATTTATTTTTGCTGCAAAAACAAAGACAAAACGCAATCAGTATGTCTTCTTTGACTTACCTGCCCACTGTCCATATGACTTTAAATTCACTTGCCAAATCTCTGATAAAAAAAACGTTCGGAATCCACACCAACATCTCCAAGATAATCTCAGCAGAAGGAAAACGACCGTAAATCCCCCAACGAAGGTCAGCAACATGTCACAGCAGCAGACTGAGCAGTGTTCCCCTCAACAAGATGGATAAAATCCCCAGGAGAATTTTATATCTCAGGAAATCAGGCTTTTTTGTTACACAGCACTGGGAAAGTTGAAATTAACCTCTTTTTTTAAATTTTTTTTTTCACTATTAATCACAATTATAAACCATAAACCCGTAACAATAAGCAACAGTTAAAAAAAAAAACACAAAAAATCCCCCAAAAAACAAACAAACAAAAAAAAAAAAAANAAAAAAAAAAAAAAAGTAAAACTAAAGCTTAACATAAGCAATGGTTTAGAAACTCTAAAAAATAAATAAATAATAAAAAAAAATACTGATCGATTCACATGGAAAAAGTATAAACTGAGTCTCAGAGATTCTATAATGACCAGAAACTCCTATCAGTTTGTGTGTGTGGCTTACTTAAGCTGCCAGTGTCATGTGTGCGCGTCTGACCTCACACTTCTCCTCTGTGTGTGTGTGTGTGTGTGTGTGTGTGTGTGTTTGCTGCTACAGTAACAACCTTACCGGTGCTTTCAGTACAGCATGAGTGAGGGATCGACACCAAAACCTTATATCCACCAAAAAAACATATGAAATTGATAGTGTGTAAGCATCAATGCGGATGAGGAAGACGGATATCAAGTTTGTAAAGCGTTCCTACAAAAAGTTTCAGCTAAAAGCCCCAACACATCTAAAGTGTTTCAGCATCTTCAGGATCCTGCTCTGCATGGCAAACTTAAAGGAGCATTCTGGCACTTCATATTTTGACCACACCTGGGCTCATAAAACTGGACTCGTGAAACATGAAAAAAAACATGCATTTATGAAAGGATTCAAGTCCTCCAACAAGCCTGCACTCTGATCTCAGCCTGCACGTCTTGTCTTGCACAACAACCTTTGACCTACATCTCATTTCAAGAAATTGCTGACACAGAAAAATGCAAACAATCCTACATGTTTGACCTCTTGACCCACCACAAGCAATGCAAGAGAGTAACCAGAGCTTTTAGGGTCAAAGAGGAGAACATAGCAGTTAAAGTGCTAAACATAATGCTAAAAGATCAGCAAGACCTAAAATTAGGTGTAATAATGTTTTAATATTGTGTCATGAGTGACAGATACAGAAGAGGGGAAAAGTGCTTTGCTGGTTTAGCTGAATTTAAATTCAATTATTAGAAAACAGTGGACGGTTTGATTGAATTATTAGAAATGAATGGAGAGCTTGATTGCATTATCAGGAAACAATGGGGGGCTTATTGTTTGTTTTCTAAGAGTTACTGAGATGTCAAGGATAACCTATGTAATCTAAGTCCAAAGGTTGCATACATGTTCAAGTGTGGAAAGGATGGCTCTCTGACTGACATGCAGTTTTACACCCTACACCCACCTTCTCCACTTGCTGAGGACACCCTGTTTGTCCGGGACCAGTCTGAGACTTTGCCTTTTAATTCTTTAATTTTGTAAATTCTTTCTCTTTGAATTTGAACTGTTCTGATAGATTGCAATGGGGATTTTAACTTAAAGAGTTTTATGCTAGTTACATTTTACTAAACAAATTGAAATATAATATTTTTTGACATATATTTCAACATTTATTGCATTATTTTAGATCTTTAATTTTTACTTTGATAACTTGGTTTGCATTTTTTCATTGTTTACATGCTTACTAATATTTTGACCATTTATTATCACTCATTGTTGGTTTTCATTAAAAACTGCATTATTTTTGCATATTCATTTTGTTACAATGGATTCTTTTTCATTTAGTATTGACAATGGATTAATCGATTATTGACTACTTTTGAGCTGATTGATAATTCAGATCAGAGATGATTGATATTGTGCTTCTTGGAGAGGTTTTACTGACATTCTTCATTTATGATATAAAAGCTTGTTGTGTTTCCAATTTGAATTAAAGCACATTGAAAATTCCTTAAATGTTGTTTTGCCTAGTCATTTCCCCATCACTTCATTTTATCTTTACCTATTCAACCTGAGGGGACCAATTTCCACTACAGGCTGAATCATGTATGGAATAGATGTAGAATATTACATACTGGAAGCACCAGATGGCGCCAGCACGCTGATGACATCAGGTTTAATTTCATATTCTCAGACTGTCATTCAATACTTCAGACTTTGAATGATTAAATTATTTCCTGAAAGGCATACCATTACATACATACACATACATCTCTCTCTCTCTCTCTCTCTCTCTCTAGTAAAGCTACACTAGTTNACATCTCTCTCTCTCTCTCTCTCTCTCTCTCTAGTAAAGCTACACTAGTTGCGAGTTTGTGTAAATTTATTTCTATTTTTGCAGAATGTCTTTTGGATCAGCTCACATTTTTGCATGCATTTTGGATGAACGGGGTACTAAAACAAATACTTTACCACTAATTATCATACAATGGGATGGAGCTGACATCATATTCAGTGTCATAATGTGACATAACCTCATTATGTGGTTAGAGGATCCATCTAATCACAAAACCCCAAACAAAACCATGATTCATCAAGAGGTGTCAGTGNGTGGTTAGAGGATCCATCTAATCACAAAACCCCAAACAAAACCATGATTCATCAAGAGGTGTCAGTGGAGATAAAGATTTGAGCGTAGCTGTGAATGTGGAGCAGCAGATAAGCTCTTTGCTGTGGTCACAATCTGTCACGTNGATTTGAGCGTAGCTGTGAATGTGGAGCAGCAGATAAGCTCTTTGCTGTGGTCACAATCTGTCACGTTCATGTCAGCAGAGACCTTCCAGCACATTCATGTAAAATCAACCTCTGATAATGTTCAGAATGATATTAATGCTTGTCCAGAAATTCTCATAGTTTGGACAAATAGTCCAGACCATGAGAAAGAGCTGCTTATCAACCAAACCCTGAGAACTGGACTACTGTATCTCTCTGATAAACCAAGTGATTTTCGTTTTCTTGATAATGTTTAGTGATGAGAAAGTGGTTGAATTTGAACAAGAGCTGCACTCACATGCTCTGTCCAACCATATGTAGTATGAGTTTTCAATGCTATGTGTTCACATTGTTTTTTTAAAAACTTACTTACATGAAACTATGCAAATCCCAAATCTGGCTGAATCATTATCACCGAATTTGCCAGTTACAGACCAACACATTAGTTTTTGCACTAATGATGATGACACTTCAGGTGTTGTATTGATGTTAAATTGTGTATCTGCATTTGAGTGTTGCTAAGTTTCTTCTGCAATCTATGTTAACTCCTTTAAAGTTCTAAAATAAGAAAATCTGGAATAGTTATATGATAATGTTAGATGTAGTGATGACATAATAATGTAATTTATATTATAAGACATGTCTCTAACATATTCTTGCATTATTTCTTCTTAGAAAAGCTTTACTTTCCAAGAGGTCGTAAAGGTTAGTCTACACTGGCCCTATGTCTTAATATAGAAGGGTGAGAAGTAAAATCAGGAAGGATTAAATGTAAACCTGGCTTCAGATTGCATTTATCAAAAGTAGAAGTGTCAGAGATGCACCCTGTGTGATGAGTCTTGATTTACAAAGAAACGCTCCAGTTCCAGCTTCAGATTGCGATGTTTGAAATCCAGGAGAAAATGATTGGTTATTAAACAAGTCTTAAATCCTTAAAGCCAGATGCATACCAGTATTTAAGAAGTACTGCAGAATGTAAAGCAACTTCAAATCATTTCTGAACCTTCTTTACATTTAGAAGAATTTCAGCATCATATAATATTAAATAATATGAAATACTGTATATCATAATAGGATCCAAGTTCATAAGTATTCATTTGTTCTGTGGTACAGAGGTAAATTTGAAATTATTACTACAGTGGTGTGCAGTATTTTGCACAGAGACAGTCTGGGTGAACTTAAATCAGCCTTCTGCGCTTCCTGTGAAACAGTACTGCTATTAACGCTTCACTTTGCTTAGGCTAATTACACACCAACGCTCCTTTACCATCTCAGCTTCATGTGAGGTGCAGCTCAGTACTTCAACCAGACACATTACAACAGAGGCTGTGCTAAAATAAGATGAGAAAACCTGGAGAGCTGCAGCAGAAACATCTGGATCTCTGTTACATTATTATCAGTAGCAGAAGGAATAATAGTGGCATTAAAGATGTCAATGTCTTAAATTTATGTCAACATATTTGACCCAAAGTTCAACACATCACAGCAGCCACTCTGAGTTTAGCCAAAGAGGAAGAGGAAGAGGTGAAATTGACATGTTACACTGCAAGATGAGCAGGGAGGCCTGAGTGATGGAGACCACTGATCAATTCACCTGATCAGTTAAGTGGGATCATTTGTAGAGCCAAATGTCTAACTTCCTGCTGCTCATCTGACTGGTTTTAATTGTAGCTGCCAATTCATGAATTCACTTTGACAGAAAAGCTTATCTGGAGAAATTAGAGAATTCCAAGAGAGAGGTGTTATAAATAGTCTAGGCCTAGTAAAGCTTTACGACTCATCTGATCAAGCTAATTCCAATATATTTTATGCTGTCTTAAAGGAGGTGGTTTTGCATGTTTGAGCCCAAAAAATACAACTCACAAACACGTTACTACCAATCATTTTCCAAAACATAAAACTTATCATTTTTGCATTATTTTTCCAAATCCCCTCTAATTTTTTAAAATAAATATTCAGGTGATACACCCACCTTAAAATTCAGTGTTTCACCTGCTAACACTTACGCATGATTGTTGAAGACACGATCATTTTAATTTCTCTGTAAAAGAATTTACTATTGGGACTATATTCCCTGACATATATTTTTTTTCTTTTTCTTGTAGCTCTCTGTTGGATCAGTTAAAAAAAGAATATATGGTTCTCTGTGATGGATTAGTTATCTCAACACGTTTCAAGTCTCTATAAGTTGATTTTCATAGTGTACTGAAATGAACTGAAACTAACGGCAGTCTAGAAGGTAGAAAAATGGTTATAAAATTTACTCAGTATGTTTTGGAAAATGTTTGACAGCAACAAAACTTGTGGGCAGGTTTCATTTATTGGGTTCAAATTTGAAAAATCACTGGTATGATCCTTTAAAGGCAGACGCAGCTAAATGAAAACTTCATAGGGTTTTTTTTTTTTTTAAATCTCACAAAATGTATCTGACACTTTTCATCATACCTGCAGTCTGACTTATTTAAGAAGTCCATCACCTAACCAATTAAATTTTTACTGAACGCACTGCCTAACATGACCTCTATGGCCTAAATGCAAAGTCGGCTTAATGACTGTGACCAGATCATAGAGCAATAGTTGGTGCCGTGTCCTCACGGTGCAGGGTCCTGCCTCTTCAGTAGGGCAGCTGCTTCGTTACTCAACTAGGATGACTGTGTTTCTAATGCTGACCTTGCTTTGAAGTGATCTCTGTCAGTGCTGTTAGCCGTGCTGCTAAGAGGCTTGCAGACAGCAGATCAGTTTAGCACAGCCTCATCTGACTAATCTGATTTACCTCAGCAGGGCTGCTAGTAATGCACAAGACAGAAAAATGAGCACAAACGCATCTTTGATATATATGCATGAGAACATTTCATAAATTGCAACAGATGTCAATGTAAATATACAGTCTACTGTCTTTGTCGGTTGTTTGTAATTTAAACACCTTGAAATACGGCATCAACCTTCCTGCAAAGCCTTAAATTCCAGCTATAGCCCTGCAGTGAACTGTAATCACTACTTGTACGCTTCGTCAACTCAACAGAGCCACAGCAGACTTTCAGTAGCTTACCACAAGATTTTTTTAGCCCTTAGCTTCAGGTCACGCTTTATTTAGCATCACACCCCATATGTAAACTTTCATAAAGCTCTTTGGTGTCTAAATATTAACTGGAGGTTTTCCAGTTTGTGTTCCATCTTATGGCACAACAGCAGGACAGATGAGGCTCCACACATGTCAGCAGGGGTGTGAATCCTCATGTAAGTTTAGGAAAAGTAACTAAAACATAAAGTAACCATTTTATAATAACATATAATACAATAAAATATGATAAAATAGATGTCATTATTTAGAAATGTCACCATTTCTGCATTTCAGGCGATTGAGGCAAAAATCTGATACTGCAAAAATGGCCTTTATCATTTCCTTCAATTAAATTTAAGTTCTGGGTTTTAGCTGTGCTAAATTTCTCTGCATCCTTGTAGTAAGAAGGCAGTAAATCTTCCTGAAGGATTTGAACTATGGTGAGCAGGGTTATGTGAGGCTACAGAAGCAGAATCACAGCAACAACTGCAGTCCCCAGCAATTACATGTAGTTAAATGATTTAAGATGGCAATCTGGTATTGAGACGTGGTTATTAACAGTGTAAAAGCTTTC
Source organism: Lucifuga dentata (assembly GCA_014773175.1). Taxonomy (NCBI): domain Eukaryota; kingdom Metazoa; phylum Chordata; class Actinopteri; order Ophidiiformes; family Bythitidae; genus Lucifuga; species Lucifuga dentata. Next base: position 14,443 of record VXCM01002042.1, read on the forward strand.
TTTGGTTTGCTCCAGAGACATCCACCATTCAGACATGCAAAAACTGTTATATAAATGACATGTTCTCGATCCTGCTGGGACTTAGGTCTCCTTTTTTTTTTTTTTTTTTNTTTTTTTTTTTTTTTTTTAATCTTATGCCAGTAACAAAGTCAGTAGATTTTGATGTGTGTCATGAGCAAAATATTCTTATTTCACTTTTTCCAGCAAAGGGAAGGGACCAAATTTACTTTTAAAGTGCAGAGGAGTTCAGAGCCTCTTCAGGGATTTCTGAGACTGGGTTTATTTAGTGATTGTGAACATGTCATTTAGCTTCCATCAGCAGTTATGATTACATATTGCAGCCCCTGTAACACAAGAGGATATGGAGCAAATATGCAACTACTTTCACCTTCTTTTCCATCTCCTTTACCCCTCCTCCCATACACTCTCAGGCTTCCCATACTAGTATGGATTAAAAGCTAAAGAAGGTTGAGAAGTCAAAGCTGCCTTGCCCTTCCCACTCTTCCCTTTCTTTTACCTTACCTTTCACTTACTTGTGTACCCATCTATTCTTTTTTATTTATTTATTTTCTTTGCCAATCCAAGTACTGGATAAGAGTTGCATCTCTTATCACATTCTGTGGAGTTCCCTGCTCTGTGGTTTGGGGTCGGTCCCAGTCCAAAACAGAGACAGCAACAACCAGGATTAATTTACTTGAGATGTGGAGATTTTTTATTTTTAATATTCTTTGGATGCAACAGGAGATACATTGAATTTTTTTTTTTTTTTTTTTTAACTTTTCATGACATTTGGAATTCATATATGATTTTTTCCCCCCATAGAATACCAAATAAAACTGATCGTACTATTTACTGTGGACTCAATCCACCTGGATTCTGGACGGTGCTATTCAACAATGGACAACATCAATATGACTTCTATGTAGGAAAAACTGCTCCAGGTCAGAAATGTCTCTTTACAGTCTTTTTTTTTTTTCATTAAACTGTCTTGCCATTAATTTATAATTTCCTAAGGTAATATAGAACATAATTTGTTGATATGACAAAGTCTGTGCAATCTTGTCAAGAATTTTGGACTCTACTTGTTGCAGAATATGTATTCATTGCAGCATCGTCACAGCATTTTTTTTTTTTTTTTTTTTNTTTTTTTTTTTTTTTTTTAGATTTGCTGCAGAAATATCATCCTTTATTGACAGTAAAGGGTGATTAATAGGTTATTCACACATTAAGCTGTGAATGAATCCATTCATTGTTTTAGATTAATAATAGTTAATCTATACATGAAATATAAAAAAGGTTTGCAAGGGAATAACATCTTTGTTTTTATTCACAGTAGCACTTCAGAACAGGAGCAGAATATTTCTGGTCAATACTCCTCTTAAGCTATTAGCAACTGATAAGCCAATGTCAGTATTAGCCACTTTAGGAGGCTTGTTGGTCACCATTTCTTAGCTTCAGCCGATAACGCACACATACAAATCAAGCTTTGTGACATTTGATATTTTATTCTAAATGTGATTCTGAGCTTGACTGAAATAATTGGAAAGCTATTATAAATAAACTGAAGCATTAGCTGCACTTGAAATTTCCTTCAATATAGGTCAGTCCTGCTTTAATCTCAGTGGTCCAAATTGTTTTTAAAGCCTTTTTCAAAAAGTATCTAAATATGGAATGAAGTTTTACCGAAAATGGTTCATATGTTTTAAATATGTAAAGAAGGTATTGTGCAGTCTGCAGTAATGAAAATTCAAATCAAATTTGGAATTCATTCTGGTTTTGTGGTCACACACTAGGAAAGATGATAGCTCACAAGTAGCAGCCATCACAAGTCCTAAATATATTGAAGATGTTTCAGTTCTCTATTAAACAATGCAGAACTCTGGCAATAAAGTTCCCAAGTCAAGAGAAAGCAGCTATCTTTTCTAATTTACCCTAAGCCATAGCTCAGTGTAAATTCCATCTAACAATCTTGGGATGAGACAAAATCATTTAATCATTTAAGATCCTACAATATTTCTGTGCTGATTTCAAAAATCAGAGAGGAGCAGGTATTCAAAAAGGATGACTGAGAAGATCTAAAGAGATTGACTTTAGTAAGAGAAAGAGATATAAACCAAAACACAGATATCAAAGCCAAATTAAGCTCCATGATACCTGGCACTAGATTATAAACTCCATGTACCTGCTTAGCTAATCAGCTTGCTAAACACATGTGATTAAATGTAAATACAAGGCACAGCACTGGCACTCAGGGTACCACAGCCTGCCCAGACAGATGGATGCTGATGAGATCCGATATCACATTCTGTCAAGCACAATAGCTCAGTAAGATGCAACTTAAGGTCATGGATCATAGCTACTCAAATCTACTCAATACTTCATTCTTTTTAAAAACCCAAACAAAAAAAAAAACCCAAATATGATAGAAAGTTGGCATTAAACACAAAACACAGGCATGAAGTCAACCCATACATAGATGGATTATCTGGAAAAAAATTTTTTTCGGAAAGTCATTAAGATTTTTTTAAACTTAATTAATTCCCTCCTGCAGTGCTTTGCCCACCAAAGGATCACATGCAATAACAAAACAACAGTTGAGTAACATGAAGCGAGTAAACCAAACAGCCCATCTATACAGGGTGACCTCTACAGGTTAGGACAAAAATGTCTTAGAGAAGAGAGAGGTGTAAAACAGGTTATTTCTGTCAAACCTGTCTGCTGTTTACATTGCTGCTCTAACATCATTTCCCCAACATTCCCCAGCTGCCAGTGTGCACAGCTGCCCACTGGTGGCTGCTGCCTTCCAGGGATAGATACTACTGCCCACAATAGTATGAACTAAAGCAGCTTTTCAGATAAACAACAACGAATCCCACTTGTGCTAAATATAATTCATAATTCAGATTCTGTGATTTGCCCGGTTACAACTTACAGTTCATAAATATATATTTACATATTTCCAGTTTTACTGAACCAATAACATCTTGATTCTATGTGAACAATCATTATATCCATGCAAATCCATTTAAATATTATGTTTACCTAACTTCTTAATCACACTGTTGGCTGTACATTTGAGACATGATTACTGTATGTCATGCTGTATATTATAACACTTGTAATTTCTCTTCATTGTTTTTCATGTTTTGTTTTTTTTTCTGGAGGCAGTGATGGCTTGGGGTCTTGTTGTCACCTGGCCAGCTTTGGGCTAGAAGCCTGAGTGCCCAGGGAAGCAATCCCCTTCACAAAGACACACTCTGTCACACTGATCACCATAAACTCTCCTCTTCTGTGTCTGAGCATCAGAATAGGTGTGTGAGAAAATGGCGAGTCACAGAGACCCTCGGTTTCAGCACAACCTTTCCTACCACCCACGATGGCAACAGCAATCAAAAAAGGTGAAAAGAAAAAAACATAAGCGGACAGTGATAACAAACACTCTTAACAGCTGTGGACATTGTCCATTGAGCTCATCATCATCATTATCATCATCATCATCATCATCATCATCATTACAATCGGCATCATCAGAACCACCTTTGCTGTTATCCCCTGCACAACATTCTAAAAAATGGTGGAGGAATTGGTTTATTCTCCCCTTTCTAATGATGTCCTGTCTGCCCTGTCAAGCCTGGGCGACCACTTTCAAGGTAGCCCTGGTTGGACCCTGGACTTGTGACCTCTTATATTCTAGAGCCCTCCCTGATTTGGCAGCTCGCCTTGCTACTAACCGGATAAATAAGAACCCCCACCTCAACAAAGGGTACTGGTATGATTACACACTGGTTAATGAGGACTGCAAGTCATCAAGTGGTCTTGCTCGTTTTGCTGAGCTGGAAGGTTATGGTGCTGCTTTTCTGGGCCCAGCCAACCCAGGCTACTGTTCCTCAGCGGCTCTTTATGCAAAAGACTGGAATACTGGAATTCTTTCCTGAGGCTGCCTAACACCCAATATGGAAGAAGGAGATATGTATTCTACCTTCTTACGGCCACTGCCACTATCTGCCCATGTACTATTTTCTGTGTTGCACTACTTTCGCTGGGCTCACGTAGCTATAATCTCAGAGGGAACAGACCTGTGGAAAGCCACTGGACAGGAGCTAGCGTCGTCACTAAGGGCCCTTGGACTGCCTGTCAACACGGTCGTCACTATGGAGCACGATAAGGAAGGGTCTCGGAGAGCCCTGACCAAAGTGCGGGAAGCAGACTGGGTCAGAGGTGAGTATGTCTGTATCTTTGTGTATGTCTTCAAGAAGAAACTTGTTTGAAGTGAGAACAACAAACTAACTCTGACAAGATGTACTTTCCCCCAGGTTTTATGCAACATGACAGAAAAACATAATTTGAACTTCTGTTGTCCTCCCTGTCATCCTCTCCTCACACCCTCCTCTTTCTGCAGTGGTCATTATGTGCATGCCTTCTGTTCTGATTGGTGGAGAAGCCCAATACCAGCTTCTGACTACAGCCATGGACATGCGTATGATTGACCGTGGTTATGTATTCATCCCCTATGACACCCTCCTCTACTCACTGCCCTATAAAGATGCAAATTACTATTTACTAAGCAATAACACCAAGCTACGGAAAGCCTATGATGGGGTCCTCACCATTACTATGGACTCTGGAAAGCGCAATTTCTATGAAGCCTTCAAAGATGCTCAGGACAGCTATGAAATACGCAGCAGCACCCTACCAGAGCAGGTGAGACTGGGGGCATTTTCTCTGTTGCACAATGCCCTAATATATGAAACCATCTAAAGTACTTCAATTTTAGTTTAAACCACACAATCCTAAATGCAACCCATCTCACTTGTTTCACTGGTTAAAATATAATCACTGACATTCATGCAGTTCTCCTGTGCTGACCTGCTTATCACCACTGTCTCCTCTGATAGGTTTCTCCATTCTTTGGTACCATCTACAACATGTTGTACTACACAGCTATGGCTGCTGAGCAGGCCCGGTACAATAGAGACCAATGGGTGACTGGCAACATCCTCGGCAACAGTGAGGGTGACTTTGAATTTGAAGGCTTCAATCAGCACCTGCAGGCTGGCAGAAACGGGGAAGGCATGCAGGGACGCTATGTAGTGCTGGACTACAGTGGCATTGGTTCCTCTCTCTACTCTACCCACATTTTGGAAGCTCCCCATACGAATGGCAAAACTGGGGGCTTGAAATACCTTGGTCGGTCAATCCATTTTGCAGGAAGCACTCCCTACACCGAGTCAAGTTGCTGGTTCAGCCCATATTTTACCTGTAGTGGGGGTGAGTTCACTATTAATTGCAGTAAATACTAATTGGCATGGGGTGTATTACAGAATTCTATGCACTACTGGTGGATGATAGAAACTGTCTTTTTGTTTTCTTTTGTCTTCTCCTTTCTTCTCCAAAGGACTCGATACAACCACTCTGTTCTTCCTTTTCCTTTTGTTCGTTGTGTTGGCAGGATGTGGAGTTTACTTCTTTCGTCATCTCAAGTATGTAGAGTAAAAACGGAATGCTATATTATTAAAACCTGGCTCACCTGACAAAAATAGTTGAGTGTGTGTTAGACAAAATTTTGATTGCCTGTGTTATTATCATTAGTAGTAGTATTTTTTATTTTTTTGTCTATACAGGAGAATTGGTAGGGTTGGGTTCAACTTTGGAGGTGGGAGTGCATCAACAAAGACAGTCCTGACACTGGATGACCTGGTCTTCATCAACACTCAAGTCAGCAAACGGGTCAGTTATGTGTTGAATCTCTGGCAATAGTGAACATATTTTGCTGAATAAAAGTTGCTTATCTGTACAAGATGTACTTGACTCCCTTTTTGAACTGGATCTGTGAGCAGAGGCTAAATGAGGAAAGTGTGATGTTAGATGCAAAGACGCCTCGCCACTCGGTGTCAGGTCGCAGCTATATAGCCACTACACCAGACATCTCCAATGTTGCTGTTTTTGAGGTGAGAAAAGTCCATCATGTACGATCAAATGAGTCTTCATTTAACTCTTGAACTATAACACTCACCCCAATATAGAGTTGAATGAAGTCTTTCATTTGTATACATCATAGGATGACTGGGTTTGGCTGAAGAGATGCCCGAATGGAGTAACAGGTGTCAACAGCAGTACTGAGGATGTCTTTGTCAAGGTAAGTACTGTAAATAGGAAGGAAGGACTACTGAATTTACAGATTTTCTCTTCCCTTGGCAGGTCAATGGAGGTAAATCAAACACTATTGTAGCCAGAAACCACAAAGAGGTTGCAAATTTATGTATAATGCAAAGCCCTATTGCCATATTCTAATTGAACAGACCTAGTTTCTAACTCTTTTTGAAATGAAAAATAATTGGTCACCTGAATCTGAATCTTAGATATTTGTGTTTCTGTGTGGTCCCCCTGGCCTCAGGAATAATGTGTTGATTTTTAAGCTGAGTGATATCTTCTTACCTCTTGCAGTATGAAGTTATATCCAAGCAGCAAACCTGACGTTCATGTTTTCATTCCTTCCCTCAGCTCAGGGAAATGAGGCATGAGAACCTCAATGTGTTTCTGGGACTGTTCTTTGACTCTGGGATCTTTGGTGTTGTGACTGAACACTGCATCAGGGGCAGCTTGGAGAACTTGCTCACCAATGAGGAAGTTCGTCTTGATTGGATGTTTAAATCTTCGCTGTTAATGGATTTGATTCGGGTATGAAAGAGAGAAGAGAAAGAGACAAAATTATGTGTGTTTCATCAGTCATTTTACTATTTGTTCATTAAAACTCACACATATCGTCCAAACTGTTCTCAGGGGATGAAGTATCTGCACCATCATGGTGTCATCCATGGAAGACTCAAATCTCGTAATTGTGTGGTCGATGGCCGCTTTGTGCTGAAGGTGACGGATTATGGGTTCAATGAAATTTTGATTGCCCAAAGCATTGATATACATGAAGAAAATCCTGAGGGTGAGTTTATGTTTATCCTTATACTCATGATTTTGTAAGTTTGCCTGTATGTAATAATATTTTTATTGATAATGTGTCTGTTGGTCTGCTTTAAATAAAGAGTTGCTTTGGACGGCTCCCGAGTTACTGAGAAATCCTAGTATGAGGAAGAGAGGAACTTTCAAAGGCGACGTCTACAGCTTCTCCATCATCATACAGGAGGTCATTTCTCGTTCTGCTCCTTTTTGCATGCTGGATATGCCTCCCAAAGGTGAGTGACATGGCATTACAAATCCAATGGGAAGGAAACATGAAAAGCACTAATGAAGATAGCTATTTGCCTGCACACTGACACAGGTGACTTGATTTAGTTTGGCTGAATAGATCTCTTCTCAGGTTGAGGTTGGGCAGAGCAATGGTGGAAGTTCGTGGAGGTCATTAAATCGTACACCTAAGTGGAACAGAAGTGGAATATGTATCTCACATAATGTGCAACAAGCCTATCAGGAAAGCAAGAGATTTTATTGTCATAGAGTAATTTTCACCCAAACTAAGTGAAAACACCTGTGTGGATGCATCATAGCTGTGGAGGGCCTTTAAAGGACCATACCTTCCATTTTGCAAGTTTGAGCCTAATACAGTATATTCAATTTTCATACACGTAAGGTTACTGACAATCATTTCCCAAATCATACTACTGGAACAGTGNTATATTCAATTTTCATACACGTAAGGTTACTGACAATCATTTCCCAAATCATACTACTGGAACAGTGAGTGAAAACATTTTTTTCCTACCTTCCAGACCACCACTGGTTTCAGTTCATTCTGGTACGCTATTAAAATCAATTTGTTNTCCTACCTTCCAGACCACCACTGGTTTCAGTTCATTCTGGTACGCTATTAAAATCAATTTGTTGATTCTTAAAACGTTCTTGGAATAAGTAATCTATTATCATGAACAACACGTACCATATATTTGGGGGGTGGGTTTTTTTTCAAAGTTTTGTAATTTAAGTGTTTAAGTGCAATAAAAAGCGCAGAGTAAATTTATGTCTCCAATATAGTCCCAATAGGAATACAGTCCCAAAAGAAAATAATACAGTCCCAAAAGAAGACCTGTGTTTGTCAAAAAATTTAAATGACCATAACTTCATAAGGCTGCGTAACTATTAGCAGGCGAAACAAAGGTGGGTGTATCACTTGAATATTTAATTTTGAAAGATTAAGACATTTTGCTAAATATCAAGAAAGCTGAAATACAGTTTTATCCTTTGGGAAATGATTGTCAGTAACCTTACGTGTATGAAAGTTGAATATATTAGGCTCAAACATGCAAAATAGGTGATATGGTCTTTTCAAATTTTGTGCCACATGTATGAACATACTACTCGAAATGCTAGATGCCTTCATCCTGTTTTTGTCTAAAGTATGACCCAACTGTCATTTGTTATGAATGCATTTACATATTTAGCTTGTATACCATTCAAATTATACAAAAAGCTGCTCAAAGAGAGCTAAATAAATGACAGTTACAGTTTGCCTAAAATTTTGCGTTGTACGTGCGTTTAACATTAAACCCCGTTTAATGAGCAAAACTGGTTATAGAAAATCACATTACACAAAAACAGCATTAAAAAGGATACACAAGTTTAATTTCTGTTGTTAAATACATTTTTTTCTATGCAAACAGAAATTATTGGCAAGATCAAGGAGCCTCCTCCTCTGTGTCGGCCTGTTGTGTCAGTAGAAGAGGCCCCACTGGATGTGATGCAGGTTATGAAACAGGCCTGGAGTGAAGAACCAGAGAAGAGGCCGACCTTTGAGGAGATCCTCAAACAGGTATTCGCAAGCAGGTTGTAACACATGTTGGTCCAATTCAATTGATTGTGTGTTGCTATACTACAGTAGAATACTGAAGATGACATCCCTGTTTTATGCCAGTTCAAGAACATCACCAAAGGGAAGAAGACCAACATTATCGACTCCATGTTGCGCATGTTGGAGCAGTATTCCTCTAACTTGGAGGACCTGATCAGAGAGAGGACGGAGGAGCTTGAGGTGGAGAGACAGAAAACTGACAATCTGGTGGCTCAGATGTTGCCAAGGTGAGTGTCCAAGAACTTTCACTTGCACTTCAAAGACTTGCACATTAAGATTGGGAACTGGGAACCCTCTTTTCACTTGTCACCTCTTTAGGGAGGTCAAATGTCAGGGACAGCTACAGAACAGCATTCATTAGCCTGGTAGGGATTCAGTGTCGTACAAGGAAACAATTCAACAGGGTGGCTGCTTTGGGTGTCTAAGTAGTGCCTGTAAAGGTGTAACATTTATCAGGAAAATTCGAAGTGTAAAATACAGCTGAATGAAGTCAAACATACTAGTCAGGGAAAAACATTATTATCTGGGAGCCTGGTATATCATTGTCAAATTGTACTGAAAATCAATTCAGCAGTTAAATTACTGATCATTCATATTCATGTTTATATTTTACATCTTTGTCTGTGTCTCAAATTTGTCTATTACAACAAATTTATACAGTTCTTGTTGAATTCAGCCACAGTGGTAATATTTGGTGTAAAAAGCAATAATGCAGATGTGATCAGGACCTAAAATTTGTCTCAAGCAGCTGAACAACATGATTTGAAACTTTCTGAACTGTTTTTTCTACACTTGACATACTGTCAGTGATGTTTAACAAGAAATGAAACATTCAATGTCAATCCTCAGCTGAAATTAATTAGTGATCTTAGAAGGAAGTTAATTTATATCATCAGACTCACAAAATTTTAATTTATAATACATTATGTGTCACAGTATATGTGCAACAGGTCAGCAATTTCAGTTTCTCTATCTATCCTTACTGGATCATCAAACCAACAAAATATTTCAATCAGAGCTGGATGTTATTGGTAATTTTCTTTTGATTACCAAATGTTCCACTCAGACAAACTAAGGACTCCTTAACAAGTAAAATCAACACTGCTTTTCATTGAACTAAATTTAAACCAATCGTGTGACTGAACCTTAGAATTTCACATCAAATAAAAAACTGATTTTAAATCACTGATGTACTAAAGAGGAAGTATCTTTGCTATTGAATCACTAACAACATACTGAGATTCATATTGAAGCAGTGTAGGATGGAAAGATGAGATTCAAACCCGCTACCATGTAAGCAAGCCAGGGTTCTTTCAGCATGCTGTGTTATCACAATTACACCGTATCAAGGTTATACTTTTAAAGAGTCACTGTCTATTTGCTTTGATTAAAAATGGCACTTTGGGGAAAAAAGCATGAATGCAGATCAAGATTTTTGAGTGTTGCAGCTCCTGAATGTGTTTAAAAGTCTGTGAAAATATTCAATCAGAATATGATATTGCTTGAAAAAGTCTTTCTATGTCCTGTGCCAATCATATTCCTCTTTCTACTTGCTGCTCAGGTCTGTAGCACAAGCCCTGAAGTTAGGCAAGCCAGTCGAACCTGAATATTTCAATGAAGTCACCCTGTACTTCAGCGACATTGTGGGCTTCACCACCATCTCAGCTCTTAGTGAACCCATCGAGGTGGTCAACTTACTCAATGACCTCTATTCGCTCTTTGACGCCATCATTGGGCAGCATGATGTGTACAAGGTGAGTGAAGCAGCTCTCATTTTAATTTACACTCTAAGTCTGTATACTCATATACACATCATTTAGGCTTCCTCCAAAAACACCAAAGGACCAGCATGAAATGTTTCAATGCAAGGGCTATTATATTCATTTCAGGCCAATGTGTGGAAATGTTTTTTTTTTTTTTATTTTAATAAATGATAAATTGATAATTTTATTTACTTTTTTCATAGCAACATCTTTTTCTTTTTGATTTTTTTTTGTGTTTTTAACAATACATTAAAAGCTATTAGACCATCTGTTTTTTAACAAGCAAAGTGTTTTTTCTAATAAATACATCAAAAATTCAGTTTCATTTTTAATTTATTCAGCTTTCAGTAAAGATGAGAAGAAAGTATCTTTTTATCGGTTCGTAAATACTGAAAAATATTTTAAGTATATTTAGACATTTTTTGGTTAATTTTTGTTAATTTTCCATTTACAACATTTTTGGCATAATTTTATATTCCAACAATTATATGTTTATATGTTAATTAAACTGGTACTTTTGCTCCTGAAACTCCCATATGTGAGCAGTTAAATTGATGTCATACTTTCAAACCTGAAACTACGTATGCTTTGAAAACAGACTATACTTCACTGGAATTTATGAAAGTCCTTTATTTAGGGGATTCTTTAATTTTGTTACTAGCAGTACTTCATGTTCTGATACTTAGTGCAGTGTTTTCCAGTTTTTTTCTCTCATCTCTCTCTCTTTCTCTCTCTTAGAACCACGTTAAACTGCCCAACAGGGGTCTCATCGTAGTTAATTGTTGTGCGCGTCCAACTCATATTTTGTGGTCCTTAGGTGGAAACTATTGGTGATGCCTACATGGTTGCTTCAGGAGTCCCCAACCGAAATGGGAACCGCCATGCAGCTGAAATGGCTAACATGTCTCTTGACATCCTGCACTGCATCGGGACCTTCAAGATGAGGCACATGCCTGAATTGAAATGCAAAATCCGCATTGGCCTGCATTCCAGTGAGCAGTCTCTGTGTGCAATAATAAAACTATGCTCTGAGTGAAAGCTATACTCCATTTAAAGTGAATACAAGTAAATTTGCTATACAGTAATTCCTGAGAATACAGCATCAAAAGCTGCTGAGGGCAAGGAGGTATTTTTACCTAATCCTTGTCTGGAACTTAATCTTGGAACAGTGAAATACTATCCACTTAGAGCACCGTCATCCAATTAAGACACAGCATACAGTGCCTTCCACAAATATTGGCAACCTTGGTAAATAAAAGCAAAATGGGCTGTGAAAAAAAGTCTTTATCCTCTTCATTTTTCATTCAAAATATTACCAAAAATATAACCTTTAAAGTATAAAATTGGAAAGTAAAATGAAATTCCTATCATTAAACAAACATTTTTCTCAATGGGCCTGGAAGAGGACACGTCTATTGACTCCACACACAGCGAGGAGGTTCAAGTGGCCAAAGAATCCACAAGCATCACAGCTGGTGAATTACAGATGTTAGTTGGGTTTTGGGGTCAGAAAGTCTCCAAAACAAAGATCAGATGCCACCGGGGAATTGAGAAAAATATTTTTTTCATGTTAAGCATGTCTTTTTCCTTTCAATTATATTTCTTTAATTACAGCTTATATTTTTGTTAATATTTTGAATGAAAGATCAAAACAATAAACAGTAATGCCATTTTTTTTTCACAGCCCATTTTGCTATTATTTACCAAGGTTGCCCATATTTGTGGAGGGCCCTGTGCTGCATAGTCCTTGTTACTCCAATCTATAAATTAGTAATTGATTTGCATGGTAGTTATAGGGCATATATCATGTATTGGAAACAATTATCACCTATAATAGCTATTACCATAAAATGTGTCAGTGACATTAGAAAGAAAATGATCGAAAACTGAATCTTTAGAGTTACAGTGACATACTGTATATCAAAATGTAAAAATCTGACACATGGAAGGATTTTTCAGTATACTTGAGAAGGTGAGCCATGGTATTGAAAGCCTACCGTGTGTGTGTGTGTGTGCATATATGTCTCCACAGGCCCAGTTGTAGCAGGAGTTGTGGGTCTTATGATGCCTCGCTACTGTCTGTTTGGAGACACTGTCAATACAGCGTCTCGAATGGAGTCCACGAGCTTGGGTGAGCATCTGGACCATCACACACACCTTTTCTTCTTTTTATGTCAGCACACTGGCTGGTAGGATAGGTATGCCTCCATTTGTGTGCTTGCTGCTCGAGGCTAAAGAGGGCTTTAAGTGAGCAGTCCTTACTAATCCTTTAAGACCATCAACAGAATTAGTGGGCAAATTGATGTTTCAATGTAAATGTTGTCATTGACCAAGTTTGTCCCAGCCATACTCTTTGTGGTGTACAAACTGAAATTATTCAACTTAAACACTACTGGAGCACATTTTACTCATAATTAAGAAGTGCAGATGAAAGTCCTGCATTTGATGGAATGTTAAAAATATAAAAATATAATACTGTAAGGACTTAAAATATGCTGCTTCAATTGTAACTTCACATGAGTCTCAGTAACTATATGTAAAATATAATTGTCTGGCAACATTGGATGTGTATATTTGCTTAAAGGGTCCAAAGCAACAATGACCAGTCTACTGCCACCAAGTGGCTTTACTCATAAATGACACCCTGGCTTTACTAGTTTTCTATGGCCAATAATGTATAAAGCAAGTATTTAATTCCTTACAAAGTTTAGAGGCCAGACCTGCTGCTAAAACAAGTTCATATTCATATTTTTTAGAATTACTGTGTTTGCTGTCATAGCTTACAGAATCCATGTCAACAAAACCACAGTTGATGTCCTGAACAACTTGAAGCTGGGCTACAAAATTGAACTTAGAGGCATGACAGAGCTAAAGGTAAAAACATTCACAGTATGCACAGACAATATGCAGTGTACCCAACATTGGCCTTGTAAAAGTTAACACATGCTACTAATTGCTTCCTGTCAAAGGGAAAAGGGATTGAGAAGACATATTGGTTGGTAGGACGGGAAGACTTCAAGAAGCCCCTGCCTGTACCGCCAGACCTTATTCCAGGGTAAGAGAATATCTGAGAATATCTATTACTCTTCCACATATGTGATTTGCATGCGATGACATGCTATATTTTTCATTACAGGTCAAGTAATCATGGTATCAGTTTAGAGGAGATACCTGTTGACAGAAGACAAAAATTCCTGGATCGGCAGAAGAAGATGGGCTAGCTTCATACTGATGTCCCAAAATTGGTCTGCAGTTTCTGGGGCAACTTTGTTTTTCTGTGAATGAATGAAGGGAGAGTTAAAAATGATAAACTTGCAACATGCAACACATCAGCTTAGTTTCACCATGATGTGCTGCACTCCAGGGTTTGCCAAAATCTCACTAAGATAATATTTAGATGTTATCATTCTCTGGTGTAAGAAGACTTCACTCTAACTTGCCCCCTCATATCAAAAAGAGGCATCTCTCCATATTTCCACTGTTGCACAATGCTACAGATTGAAATGTGTTGACATCACCTTATACAACAAGGGATTGTGACAGATTTGACAACAGTCATACGTAATACTGCTATACTTTATGCACTGTGTGAATTTATTCTGTCCTTTGTACTATGTAGAGATATTGGAGAGAGTTTATTGTGAACACCCCAAGGGTGGAATCTGTTACTGCTCAACTATTTATCATCACTATAACAAAGTAGGTGTCTATTTTGCACTCACTTCAGAAGTAATATTCTTTTATTAAACCACAACATAATAATAACCTCTCAGAGTAATATAAGCTGGAAAGGTCATCATGGCTGAGCATTCAGGTTGCAGAAAGCTTTGATTTTGTTTTGGTAGTAGCATTAATGACTGGCTGCAAAAATGAAGATGACATTACACCAATATGGTCAAAACATGTCAAACAAGGCACTGAATGCATACATTTAGCATTAGATTTCATTATTGATATGGATTCAAAATTAAAAAATATCATTTTCATTACTGGGTCACGTATAGTCTTGCATGAATCAGATCTAACATTGTTGATATTGACCTCTTTGATTCTGTTGTGCTGACTGGTAGATCTTTAGTCTCACTTCTAACTTCCACAGGCTTTGCTTTGACTAAATAAGTGCAGCCTGTGTCAAAACAAAAAATGTGCTGCAAAAACCAGAATTTGTAAGTTGTTTCAATGTTTTTCCAATGTGTCAATCTAAAAAAATATAAAAGACTAGAAACTATTTAGAAGCCTCAAAAAGTATAAACCTGTAAATAATCCATCCCCTCCAGCATTTTATGGCAAATAAATCCTTAAAATAGAATCCCACAGGACCCACATGTATTTTTTGCTTAACGTGCATCTGTTTTTTCTCTCTAATATGTCATAATATGTATTTTTTTAAATGATGTATGCACTGGTTTTAATATTGTGTTGTCATTTTCTATCAAACATATATTTACAAACAGAAACAAGTAAAACAGTTGTTCACTAACATTAACCTTGTTTAACTACAGTACACAGTAGTTTGACATGTATCCTATTACTGAAACATGCTAATGCATGTTCAGCATACTGTATGTTCAACATGGTCTTAATAGGACAGCAATGAGAAGACGTATTTGTTATGACATACGGCACATGTGCACTGACATACAGAATGAAATGATCATCTCTAATTATGTGCGCTGGCAGATTGAGCCTTTTAGAGTATATTGATATCTCCTAGTGGAAAACATCTGGCTGAGACTCATTTTCAGCCCTAATTTGTTTTGGGGTTCGGTTTCTCCAGGACCACAAACAGCAGCTGCATTTGAAGGTCTTAGGAAAACTGTGATAGCCTCTCTATGATGCCCACCCCTGGTGACTCCTTGTTAGAGCATGGGGGAAACAAGAATTCTCTTTGGCCTATGAATGTATATATAATTGTAAATCTCTACATAGTTAATTTGCCTTATTGTAGTTATCTGCAGGTAATTTTTGGTGGTTTTCTTCCTGCTTGGGTTCCCTAAGACCTGGTACAAATGAAGATATCAAGACAACAAAGGAAAAATCACAGCGCACTCAAAAATAAGCAGCCACATTGTTCACTCGCTTTCAGTTGGCTTGCTAATTGCTAGCCGCAGCACAAATATTGAACCAACAATAAGCAGGCAATGTCAGGATGTGATTTTCCTCTGACAGGAGATGTTCCTCACTAGTAGGTTGTGGTCATTTTTCCTTGTGAGCACAGTAATGACACTTCTAATTTCAGCCAAGTTGTCACAGTAGCTCAGCATATTGATAAAGAATGAGCATCCACTGACTTGATTATCAAGTTGTTTGTCTTTCACAGCATTAAGTGTTAGTACTGGCTTTCAAGCATGATTAAACTGTTGCTGAAGCGGAAATGAAGCTCAAAAACATGGGGAAGCTTTATTAATCTTTCACACTTTTCTATCTATCTCACTTTTGTCTAAAGACAAGGTGCATAGGTAGGATCTACTCTCATTTTGTTAGACTATTAATCATTTTAATTATTTGCCAAAGAGACAGAATCCACCAAAATTAAATGGACTACATTGTTCGTTGTTTATTTGAAGTGATTTCAATGTGTTATGGTTTTAGTGAAGACTGTGCCTTCTTGTATTTTTCTTATTTTCTTACTTTTCCCAAATAATGCCATGAAAATAAGGCTAAATTATGATTCAAAACAAGTAGGCCAATAAATGATAAAGGCCAGTAAATCGTACATGACAGATGAGCTAGTTAAAGCTCAAGACTTAATTTAACTTTATCTATAAAATATTTCCTTCAGTTATAACAGGCTGTAAGTTTTAATACAGCAGCACTTAAAAGGGCAAAGCATATAACCCTAATGCAGTGGTTCTCGATTTATGAAATGTATATTTGCACGTTTTTTCCCCCACACTCCATATACCAAAAATATGCTTTCAAAATATGTTGCTCATTGCTTTGGTCATGCACTTACATCTCTGTACGGTGGCCCTGAAGTGCCAAACACAACAACATTAAGAAAACACATTTGGAAAAAAACAAAAACATTACGAAAATGCTGATGTGTTTTGCTAATGTGTTCGGGTTTTTTGTACTTTCTTAATGTTGTTGCATTTTCATAATGTTTTTGTGGTTTCTTAATTGTTTTCTTAAATGTGTTTAATTGTGTTTTGTTTTGCATTTCAAAATGGAAGTGAATTTTGAAAGCGGAAGTGCTCCAGGCCACAAGGGGCAGTATTAAGGTCATTACACACTAGATGCAAATAATTCCTGCAAATATTCCACATGTTAATAATATTTCTCAAACTCACTAAACTCACTTAAACTCACATCAAGGATGGAATTTTGTCTGACGAAATTGCAGCATTTATTTTTTCGGCTCAAGTTCGATTTTTCCAACTTTCTGCATGCGAATGTAATGCATTGGCCCAACCAAAGTGTCGTTTGCTGGTAACGTTGCACTCAAAACATGATACATGGCGGATCGTCTCATTGTTTGTGTCGCAGAACTCTGACTGTGTGACACAAAGTACAAAGACGAGTATAAAGAAACAAGTATAAAGACAACTTAGCTTCATTATAACAACGTCTCAATGACCATTGTTACTGCTACTGACCAGAAGCATACTGACTAGTTAACGAATGGACACTTGCCTGTAGCAAATTTGTTATCTGGTCAGTTTAAACAAGCGCTTGTAAGAGGTCAGGACATCAATATCACTGAGTAGTCTGGTAGTACAAGTCGGACTAATACTGCCCCTTGTGGCCTGGAGCACTTCCGCTTTGAAAATTCACTTCCGTTTTGAAGTGGCAAACACAACACATTAAGAAAACACAAAAACATTATGAAAACCCAACAAGATTAAACAAAAAACCATAACACACTGGCAAAACACAACACATTAAGGAAACACATCAGCACTTTTTTGTAATGTTTTTGTGTTTTCTTAATGTGTTGTGTTTTCCTAATATTTTTGCACTTTCTTACTGTTGCATTTTCTTAATGTTTCTGTGTGTTCTTAATGTGTTGTGTTTGGCACTTCAGGGCCACCGTACGTCTGGGATTCAACAGGCAATTACAAAATTTAAGACTTTTCTTTTTTTTTTTTTAAGACGATAACATGTTAGCAGGGATATCACACAGAATTGCATTGAGTGACTTGTGGCCTTAAAGAGCAGAATTACCTGTGATACGAAGCTGGCATATTAACATAAACCCCACCTAAAAAGAAACAAGTGAAACACACTTTGACGCTAGCTGTCCGCTTTTTGCTAATCGCTAATGCAGCAACAGTGAGCCGATAACTAGCAAAAGTGCGCAAATTTTGAATCAGGACCTGCAAGGAAGAAGATTAACAAACAAAATACAGAACAGTACGTAGTTCTAAAATTATATAACTTACCTTATTAGGAATTCTGAGTCGTGAAATTTCAGTACAGAGGTGTTTTAAAACTTCTAAGTCTGCTATTCGCTGCCGTTAGCTGCTTTCTGCTAATAGACGTTCTCACAGCAGTCCAACACAATCGGCTGCATTCCATTTAGGTATGTCAGCCCCTGGTTCCTCTGGTGCAGTATTCCATGTTGTCTCACTGACACGCCTAAATGGAACACTGTTATTGCTTTTTCTGCAATGACAAGTCAAAACGTTCACTTTCAAAAAGATTTAGAGGTCTTTATGGCAGCTCCTGGCCATAGAAAATAGTGTCAGTGGTGCTTGGTGATAATAGCTGCCCTTTACTTCTTATTACTATAATAAAATTCATATAATGTCCCTAATAATGTTTCTATGGTGCCTATGCTGCCTTTATCATTTGCACAAAATATTATCTTTAATTAAGTTTATGTGATATTCAACGCCACAGATTTCCTTATAAAATAAAATGAGCAGCTGATTGCATTTTATATTTTGTTATGACATTCAGTATATCCCTTAAAATATATTAGCCTGCTTATTTTAAGCTGCACATCGTCAAACATTAATGTCCCATGTAATTAATTGCACCTGTGCTTTTTTTTTTTTCAATATCTCAAAATATTCACTCAAAAAGATTTATAATCTTTATGTCAATTATGGCCATGAAAAATAATAATGTCAGCGGTGCTTGGTGATAGTTACTCTTAACTTCTTATCACTATAAAATATATGTATATATATATATATATATACATATAATTTCCCCAATAATGTCTCTGTGGTGCCTATAGGGTGTGACTTTGTCATATTCTCATTTATTAGGTTTATGGGATATTCTACATCATAGACCTAACCCTCTTTCTAAAACAAACAACTGAATTGTATTTTATACTTTGCCTTGACAAATATATCTTGTAAAATGTAATAGGGCTATTTGTTTTAGCTGCACATCCCCAAAAAGCAGTCTCTTCTGTGCAATCAGTGCATGTGTAGGCTAAAGTCTTATAAATTACAGCTGAAAATATGATAGAAACAGGTCTGACCGTCCATTTCTACATAACAGGACCCTTTCTCGGCTGAACACCATGTTCCTCTGCGCACCTCATCAGTCCTGAAGCCCCCTGACACTTGACTGGCACCGGCTTTGAGGTGCCAGTCTGGAAGCAGAAGCTGTCAAGTTAGCCAGGGAAAGTAAGGAAACTATCAGATGGCCTTTCAAAATAAATACATGTTGGGTTTAAGGCTATAAAAAAAGTGCATCAAAACTCTCTGCAGATTGCATCATATAGTGAAGCTGTAGTTGATAAGTTTATAATAGCTTACATTCAGTAAGAGCAAGAGGTCGAAGTGGTGAGATTTACCAACAAACAGCTACAGTATGGTCTGAGTATAAGCACGTAAGAGAAAGTTGATCATAATTCATTTGCACTCTCTTTTGCCTGTAGTCCAGAGTTTTGGCCAACAGCCTCAGGAGAATCTAAAATGATGATTCTCTCCAGGATTACTGAGTTTATCAGAGTGAGGAAATCAGCAGAGCCAAAGAGTCAACATCCTGCCCTCGCAGGGGTGGAAAGTTGTAAGTTTGTATTTTCTAATGCTGTAGTTAACTCACTCTTGAAGAACTGGTTCTTAATATGAATATTTCAGTTTTGTGATTCTTTGTATTTCATTACATTTCAGATAGATGTATTAGTTTTTAAATTACACTATTAGCTAAAACCTTGTAAGTCCTATTTTTTGTAGTTTTTTTTTTCTTTTTTTTATTAACTTATAATGAATAATTTTGAATACAGAATGTGTTCATGAAATGGAGTGTTATTCCATTGTGGTTTTACTACTTTTACCTTTTAAATAAAGGATTTAAATAGATCTATTTCCACTATTCTCCACTCTGACCCAGTTTAGGTGATTTTGGGACACATTAGGGAATACACATTCTTACAGCTAGCAGTGTGGGATGATGATGAGGAAATTGATTGCTTTGCTTGTCCTGTTTGCCTTTTAAACTTTGACCCTGACCTGGATAAGTGTGTGTGTGTGTGTGTGTGTGTGTGNGGGGGGGAATACATGGAAGGATGGAGATGAGTGAACGGCAGAAGGGTTTTACTTTGAAAAGATTTACAGGACGTTGTATTTGAATTGTGTGTGATAGATACTGGTGGGGATAGACTGGGCAGACAGGTGGAGGAGACGTCCTTAAGCAGCTGAACTGCACCGTGGTTGTACCAGATAGGGTAGCATAGGGCTGGGCTGCAAGAGGAGCATCGGTGTCCGCCGTGCACGGAGCCTGTGCACGGTTCCTCCTGCAGCTGCTGCATTTGCAGTATGATGCCATATCCAAAACATGCTTTGGCTGATTTTCCCATCCTGAGCATTTGCAGCACGCTGGATAACCATCACTTCAGCGTGGAGATGGAAAGAAGGAGAAATGCATGATGGATTGATGAGCAGACACAGGGACTTTGAGTTTTTTTCTTGAAATTTTTGGCTAATAATAATTATTATCTGCCTTGGCCATGGAGAACCAAGCAGCCGAGCAGCAGAGCTATGAAGACGTACAGAAAAGCGGTTATCTCCGCAAGCATAAATCTATGCACCGGCGGTTCTTCGTGCTGAGGGCGGCCTCGGAGCATGGTCCTGCTCGTCTGGAGTATTACGAGAACGAGAAGAAATTCCGCAGTAAATCACCTGTCCCCAAAAAAGTCCTGAACCTGGAGACCTGCTTTAACATCAACAAGCGGGCAGATTCCAAAAACAAGCACATGATCGTCCTTTATACCCGCAGTGAGAGCTTTGCCATCGCTGCAGACAGCGAGGAGGTCCAAAATGAGTGGTACCAAGCCATGCTGGACCTTCAATGCA
The DNA here is from genome assembly GCA_014773175.1 of Lucifuga dentata. NCBI lineage: Eukaryota > Metazoa > Chordata > Actinopteri > Ophidiiformes > Bythitidae > Lucifuga > Lucifuga dentata. The sequence continues at coordinate 35,262 of VXCM01002042.1, forward strand.
ACTGTAAGACATGAAAGTGTGATGAGATTTCTGCTGTCTGTCTGCATCAGGCCTGTCCTGCCCTGTAGTCTGTTTGTTCTCGGTAGACTACATTTGGCTCAGCATTTGATCTCTATTAACGGGTTCATTATTATTATATTTACTGCTGGTTTATTTAAGCCATTAAATTTAAATAACTGAGTCCAAACAATGCAGTTTGGACAGTGTATTTTTAAGCAAGAGGCAGGTAGATCCGACTAAAAAGAGGAGACGGACACGCTATGGGCGGGCGGCATGTGTTTGTGCAGCACAATCTCAATCAGCATTGGCTGAATACTGTTCTAACCTCCAGATCATTTTATGTCAGGATTTTATTTTTGGATGCATCGAATATCGTCTATTAAAGTAGCATTTGATTGCCCGCCTGTTTTGAGTGAAATGCAGCCAGTTTTACATGACGGTGTGTTTTTGCATGGCGCAGAGGGTATATAGCAACCATCCCAAGGATGCATCATATAGTGGCAGCCTATCGCGGTGCACTCCGCTGGAGTCGTGTTTTTGTTTTTCTGCTCAGCTCTGCTGTCGCTCCTAACCTACATTTGTGCTATATGCTGCTGCTGCTGGCTGCAGGAGAAGGCATCGTCAGTGCGCTCTGACTGGAATTATGTTTCTGATGCTTTCCCTCGTGTTTACGTTGTTTTCCTTATGCTGGAGAGCCCCCACATCACCACCGCCACCCACCCTGTTATCCTTTGCATCTCAGTTAGTTCAGACTGATGGACTTGTTCAGCTTAAATGTTGTCATGTTAAGGGAAACTAAATACACACATTACAGTATGAATACCATTTTAATTTCTGCCATATGGACAACCAGAAAGAAGAAGTGTTGTTTTTATTTGTAACCTATAACTGTCCATGATGTGCACTGGGAGAATGCTGCATGTAAAATCTTTATAACGCATCCTTATTTCTAATAAATAAAATATTTTTCTTGAGGATGGGGGCAAGCTGGAAAGGCTGAAAAATACTTCTTGTAAAGGTGAATGCTTTGTGCAAAAATGAAACAAGAATAACAACAACAACAACAATAATAATAATAATAATAATAATTCTGGCATTGATCTGAACCATAGTACATTATGTGTTTTACAGTAGATGTGTGCTATACTTCCTATGGCTGCAGCACTGCAGCTTACGTTGCCAGACAGCAGATATTCTGGCATATAACAATTTTTTGATTTTAACAAAAATAATAGTGTCACCTACTGTACATTAATTTATCATTTTGGCTTTGATCAAAAGTTTAACAGACATAAATTAGAAGATTTCATGTTTATCCTCCTCCACAATTAAAGCTCACAATAAGTACTAATACTATATTTTTTTAGACTATTTCATTTGTTGGTGATGTGTTAATTCCTTTGTTGCCTTAATTGTTTATTGTCTTGTTAATTCTATTTTTATTTTTGTTTTCCCAGGCAAAACTCCTGATGACTATGGAAGTAGTGGAGAATGTAGTTCTCCCTCTCCTGTCCCAACCTTCAAGGAAGTATGGCAGGTCAAGGTTTGGCCTAAGGGTCTTGGACATGCAAGGAACTTAGTGGGCATCTACCGGCTGTGCCTCACTGATAAGACAGTCAACTTTGTCAAACTCAACTCTGATGTGGCCGCTGTGGTGTTGCAGCTGATGAACGTCCGCAGGTGTGGCCATTCAGAGAATTTTTTCTTCATTGAGGTGGGCCGCTCAGCGATTACTGGGCCTGGAGAGTTCTGGATGCAGGTGGATGACTCTGTGGTGGCACAGAACATGCATGAGACCCTGTTGGAGGCCATGAAGGCTCTAAGTGAGGAATTTCGTCAGCGCAGTAAATCCCAGTCTGTTGGAACGTCATGTGGAGGTGGCACCGCTTCCAACCCAATCAGTGTCCCAAGCCGTCGTCATCATCCAAATCTGCCACCAAGCCAGGTTGGCTTCTCAAGACGAGCCCGTACAGAGACTCCTGGAACAGGAGGCAGCAGCACAAGCACTTCACCTACATCGCGACATGGGTTCCCGAGGGCACGAACTGCCAGTATTGGGGCCAGATCAGAGGAGGGCGGGGCAAGCTCCAAAGGAACATGGGCTAGCTCCAGCCCAAGTCTTAATGGTTCCTCCTGCTCTACTACACCGACGCTGAGGCCAAAGCCCACCAGGGCCCCAACCCCTGCTAAAATTACTCTCAGCCTTGCACGTTACACACCTAGCCTAGCTCCCTCTCCAGCACCGAGTCTCTCCTCCAGTTCTGGTCATGGCTCAGAGTGTGGCTTAGTAGGAGCGGCAGTGGGAGGAATGACTGTCTGCTCCTACACTCGCATTCCTCAGAGAGTCTCTGTCTCAGGTTCACCTAGTGACTACGGCTCCTCCGATGAGTATGGCTCCAGCCCTGGTGAACACTCTCTGCTTGTCCCCAGTCTTTCTGGTGGTTCCCATGGGTTGACTGGACATCACGTACATGGGGAAGGCTCCTCCAGCTACATAGTGATGGGACAGCGGGAGGGTCTCCTTGGTTCCCATCATCGTTCTAAAGGCAGGCGGATGCTGCGACGCTCATCCAGTCGGGAATGTGATGCAGAGCGTAGATTACTAAGTAAGAGGGCTTCCCTGCCTTTGGCTGCTCATGACCGACTGACCCCACGTAGAAAAGATGAGGATGATGAAGACAATGAAGAATATGCCATCATGTCCCAGAGAGCTAACAGAAAGACTGATGATTCGCACCATAGCTCAGGCGGGCTGGCAATTAGGAAGAGAGCTGAAAAAAGCAGGGGAGAGGTAGAAGCAGGAGCGGGTGTGGATAGTGGCTATATGTCAATGCTGCCTGGAGTGGCATCTCCTCCTGTTTCCCTTTCTCTCTCGATAGGTATGTCTGAAGCCAGCGCTAAATCTGGGGCAGACGATGAGTACATGGCCATGACCCCCAACAGCAGCGTGTCCCCCCCTCAGCACATCCGCCAANAGACGATGAGTACATGGCCATGACCCCCAACAGCAGCGTGTCCCCCCCTCAGCACATCCGCCAACCCAGCTCAGAGGGCTACATGGTCATGTCTCCCAATAGCAGCAGTTCCACCGACCTGCATGGACTGAGCATGTGGGATAGCAGGGCCAGCATAGAGAGCCGGGCTGCTAGCGACTACATGAACATCTCACCTGTCAGCAGCCGCTCTGCCTGCAGTACACCACCCTCCCACCCTGAGCAACACCAGCTGCAACCTAAAATGTTAAATTCATATTTTTCCCTTCCACGAGCTTATCAACACACTCTCTATACTCGCTTTGAGGAGGACTTAAACCAAGGGAAAGGAAAAAAGGATATCAGTGGGCATGATGGTGCTGGAAGGGGAGGGGGAGTGGGATACAGCAAGAGAAACAAAATAACAGTGGGCTCTGCAGGAGGCTGCCAACTCTCCATGTCTTCCTCTTCTTTCTCCTCCAGCTCAGCCAGCAGTGAAAGCCTGGAGGATAAATCTATATCGGCAGGGCGAGGGTTGAGTTTATTAAGGACTGGAGTAGACTATAAGAGTGCAGGAACATGTACAAAAGAGGTGCGTCACCAGCAAAAACGTCTATCAAGTAGTAAGAGCCCAAAGCAACAAAGAAGGGGTCGTCCCCTCAGCGTGTCTTCAGATGTGTCTAAAGCAAACACCTTGCCCAGAGTGAAAGAGAATTTACTGTCCTCAGTGTCCCAAAATGTTGGTGAGTATGTCAGTATTGTGTTTAAGGAAGATGGTGATTATGGTGGAGGAAGGCGTCGGGGGTCAGAACATGGACAAACTGTGATCCATGGAACCCTTCGGCCTTTGCACAAACCAGCCCTCTGCCATGATACTTCCACTAACCTTTCCCGCAGCCTCTCTGCGCCGTTGTCCACCTCTGCCGAATATGTCAGCATGGAATTAGGGAAACCCGCAACCCCCCTAACTCCTGTAAGGTCCACATTTAGCACCCCACAGGGACCACCAGCTGTTGCCCCTAAGGCCAGCGAAGAACACAGAATGTCCTCTCCTCGGGCAGCAGAGGGTAACACAGGATACAGAAAAAAAGGAACAACAGCAATGCCAACAGATGTCTCAATGTCATTTACAGACAGCACAGACACGGCCTACAACAAAGGTTCAGATCCCAGCATCACAGGAAGACCCGTCATCCTCTCTGGTCCACCCTTATCTATGGAGCAAGAGCAAGAGCCAGGCTTAGCCTTCTCACCATCCAAGTCCTTCTCATCACCTGAGCGGAGCAGCAGACTGACCCGAGGTGACCCACAGGGACGGCGGTGCCACCGTTCAGAGACTTTTAACTCTCCTCCTTCTTTGCCACACCACCCATCCTCTTCTACCTCCCTCTTCCCAGAGGGCAGCCAGGCAGCAAGCCATCAACATGGCTTGGACTGCTCACTGTGGGAGAACGGACAGGCTGCTAATTTATCTGCCACACCTCCACCTCAAGCCTCCACCTCATCTGCTGAACAAGGCCTTAACTATATTGACCTTGACTTGGCCATTAAGGAGAGCCCTCAAGCTGGAGCGGAGCGTACTTCTGCTGCCTACAACATTGGAGGAACCGGTCTGGGTAGTGGCACCAGCTCCAGTCTCAACACCTATGCCAGTATCGATTTCTATAAATCAGAAGAACTGAGAGCACACCAGGGCAGTAAAAAAGATAGTCAAGGTAAGGGCTACTGGGACTTTAAACCCAGCTCATCCGAAAAGATCTATTAAAAAAAAAAAAATGGCAAAGAAGATTTTCCACTGATTATAGGGTTTGTGATCTGTCTGAAGCATACAGTTTGTGCTCAAATGATATTCAGATACTCTACAGCTGAGCTCCCTACTTACCCAGGATTTATCTTTTATATTATATTGAGGCAGATGGTAAAATGTTGCACTGTCTGTCTTGGCACCATCATCTGTTCTGTCAGTTCTGGGCTGACATGTATGAGACACAATGGTTGGTGCAGAAAAATGGGAGGAAATAGTGTCTAAAATTTATCAACACAATAATTAATGTATTATTATCGTCAATACTATATGGGACAATGGCAGACTATATTCTAAAGTAATGATAATAGTGTTTCTGATGTGATTTTCTTTTTGTCTTTTTTGACAAATGAAAAAAAAATTTAGATCAAGTTCTCATTAAAACTACTGGATTCAAGGGTTTTAAGCCTCCCATTTATACAACAAAACAAGCTTTAGTAACTAATTTTGAATATCCAATCAAAAAGTCTAACAATATGAGTCAATGTTTGCAGCTTTTCTGGTAATAGCGTAGGGTCTGTTTTATGCCAGCTAAATTTTCGTCGAAATGTTTTCCTGTCTCTGATGCATGGTAGTTACATTTAAAAACAAGCAAAAGTGAAATATTTCAAAGTGAAAGTAAAATATAAACATTGTCTGGTAATATTCATGGAGCTGGATGTATCACTTTTATGTGCACAATCCAGAGACAACACTCCTGTCTGGGTCTTAGTCACTCCTTCCCCTTTCATCCTTTCCTGATGTGTACTTTAGCTTGGAACTGGTGGGCAGCTCTGTGTTTCCAGGCTGTGGGTTGTCTGTAGAGTCTCTTATTATCACAAGTGGGTGTTCAGAAAGCAAAGCCAATTGATTTGTCTTTGGTAATGAGCCATTTCACATAAATGGAGGTAGAGGAGACAGAAAACGGGTCAGGTGTTTATGTTTCTACGTGGGTGTGCTAACGGCTGGAAGATTTCGCATGGCTGTTCTGAGGTTTCCCTCATTTTGCATGAAGAAGATTATTTAATGGTCATTGCTGGTGACTGAAGTACATTAAAACTGAATTACATTGATTGAGGGACCCGGGATGGTTTTAACATGTCAGCAAATGAAAGCTGTGGGATGCATTATTAGGAGGCATAATTTCAATATAAATGTAAATATCAATAATTTGTCTAAAGGTAAATGTAACAAACAGCTTGTGCATGTTTTTTATTCAGGGCAGCTACCTCATTTGCATGAGAAACATTGAATGCCATTCAGTGTGCAGATGTATAATCATGGTAATTGCTTGATTATCTGCACTGAGAATTCTTTATTTATGTTTTTGACATGGATAGCAGGCAAAGAAGGCTCTTAATATTCCATAAATTACTCTTTCCTGATTTTTCACACTGCAATTAATAATTGAATATGCGTTTCCCATTTATAAGCTACAAACAGAATTTATCCCTCTGTCATTAATGCAGCCATATTCTAATCATGAAACTTATAGTGGGATATGGAGGCTGGATATAGGAAGGTGTAAAATGAAGCGCTGTAATTTATGACTCCTTAAGTAAAAAGGCTTGGTGATGAAATGTTCAGTCAACACTTAAATAATGTTTACATCACATTAATCCACCTGCCTTGATTACATTTTAATTAGTACTTCAAATATAATCTTTCAAAATCAAAATATAATTACATTCAGACGTTTAATTGTAAACATAAATAAAAACTTCTGTAATCTAATTTATTGATGTAATTTGAATCTTTCAGGCTGTCTGATGGTTATTATTATTATTATGATTATTATTATTATTTGATGTCTTTTCACCAATATGACAAGTTATTAGCAGGTAATATTACAGAGAAAAATACACTTCAAAATGATAAATGATGAATTTAACAGAAAACCTTTATATTAAAAAAAACAAACCTGGATGTTATGGTTGTTGGCACTGAAAATACATGGAGCAGGTGGTTCGACTGTGTCAGAGCTTCCTTTAGCATGTACAGACTGTTTATGGTTGTTTGGGGAGGTATTTCTTTTATAAGGTCTTTTATGAGGGGAATTGTGTTCCCTCATAGGTCACAAGAAAAAAATCATAAATACAGGCTAATATTCATAATGCTCAGGTGATAGCTTGCTGCAACTGACTTTGTTTTTGTTGCTGACGCGATCGGTTGTGCTGAGCTTTTTGTTTTGTTTAGGTGGCTCGTTAGTGACACACATAAAACAGGGGGACTATTAAAGGTCCCAGCTGCCAGTATGCCTAATATCTGCAGAGGTGTATATGTCAAGTTTATTTGTATAGCCTAATATCACATAGAATTTCTCAAAGGGCATTACAACCCCGCACATCACTTGTACTGGACCCCACCCAAGCTCTCTAAAAAAACAAAAACAAAAAAAAGACTAGGTATGTATGATTTAACATCCTGATTTCTGTCCCCATTGTTTCTTTCAGATTGTTGATTTCCATCCTCATCTTGAAGTGTGAAACCAACAGCTCCACACTCGGTGTGTGAGGGAACAGGCAGACCAAACTGTTCTCCTGAAACCCCCAGATAACTCATCCCTGTGCTGTCTGCTGGTTTCTGTCAACCAAATGTGTGCCAAACACACTCTCACACACACATACATACACACACACACACACACACACACATATACTCACACAGACGGAAGACGTTCTGTTTTTTTTTTTTTTTTTTTTTTTTNGGGGGGGGGGGTATTTTTGCTTATTTTGAATAAAAAATGGCATTTGATGATCATATAACTTTACATAGAAAAAAAAGATGGCATTTTGATTTATGATTATGGAAGTCCACTAAATTGACTGTGGTGCACTGTCACATTATTTCCAGTCATTTTCACTTTAACTGCACTTAAATCAATCATGTAGGCAAAGTTACAATTCAGCAAGGCGTTCAGGGAATCTCACAAATGTCAAAAATTTCCATCTTTGAATCCAGTTGATTAAACGTTTAAATATGCTGCACCTTTTTAAGGTCTAAGCACTATAATGAGCCTGTCACTCAAACCATTGTAATTCAACACGATGGCATTTTAGAGTGATTTTTATCTATTGAGTAATATTCCAATGCAGCTCTCATTCTATGACAACCTTAAATCATCTTTTATTTTTTACATCATGTTCCATGTCATCCTTTGTCCATTTAATAAGTTTAATGATCATCAGGTATCACTTTGATTCAAAATAAGAATTAAAATACAGCTTAGTAGAGGCTTCACACACTCATACACTTTATCACTGTATACATATTTGATTTATTATATCCAGCTGCTAAAAAAGCCTTTATATTTTTTGACCAATTTTGTTGTGCTACCGAATGACTTCAAAATGTATTATTTCAGAGATCTACCAGAGTGCACATTGTTGAATTTGAGATCAAACTATATTAGAATTTCTGTGTTTCATAAGGAAAAAAATTGATAGTATGAAAAGCCCACACAGCTTATGCAATTTTTGTGAAATCCATAGGCGTGAAAAATGTATTAAGTTGAGCATCATGTGTTCACTTTTTTACACTTAAGCTGTCATTCTGATCAGACTTTCAAAATTGTTATAATTCGGTTGTTTTGTCTTCCAAAGGCAGTTTTATCCCCAAAACTACACTTAAAACATTTATTCACATTGGATAGGTGAATATAGAACCTCATCTTTGATGGTGCATAAACAATCCTATCATGTCCTGTGGCTGATATATGAAAATGATGCCAGTATGAAAGGTCCATTCAGGGCATCTCAGTGGTATTTTATGATATTCAGTGGATTAATTTATGTAGGCTGTATTCAAGGTCTGAAGACAAAGTGAAGTATCCTGCTGCTCTGTATGCAAACACACAGTGGGTGTCCTCTGGATGTTACATTTTTAACCTCCACCACGTAGGTCAGGTTTTCACTCACATTATTTCTGTTAGCAGGGTGAAAGTTATGAACAGACTTTGACAAAACTTGGTGGAAGGGTGGGGCATGGTCAGAAGAATCCATGAAATTTGGTGTGGATTTGTATCCAGGGACAGATCCAAGAATTTTAAAAATAATTTATTAACAATGGGAGATGGGGCATTTTCTACCTACCTACCTACCTACCTACCTACCTACCATCAATAAAGCAATCTCAAAGAAAAGTCAGGCATATTTCACCCATGACAGACTATCAGTAGTTTCAGTTCCATCCAGATCCAGACAATTTAAAAATAAGACACTGTTTCTTAAAAGACAGTCCTATTATTGTTATAGCAAATTTCTCTTTAGGGTAGCACAGTGTTGCAGTGATTAGCATTGTTGCTTCACAGCAAAATGGGTTCTGTGTGGAGTTTACATGTTCCTCCTCTAGTTTCCCCCAATTCCCTCCATCACCATCAACAAATGTGTGAGGTTAATGCCCCTGCCATTGCCCTTGAGCAAGGCACTAGACTGTTGGAGTTAGCCCCTAGGTAGCACATTTTAGCTGCCCACTACTCCTAGTAGTTTGCATGAGTCAAATGCTGAGGACAAATTTCCCCAAGTGTGGGATCAATTTAAAAAAATAATATATTTTTTACATTATTAGAACAAGAAAATTTTGACTAGTCTTGTTTGGCTTGGCAGAGGTATGAGCTGTTATATCAGCTTTCTGGTCTGTCTCTGTTTTTGATCATGAAATTAAACCAGATTTAGAGAATTACAGTTTGAAGTCCTTTGCGTGTGATAACGTCCACATCTTGTCGAAAAGGTATTTCTTTGTAGTCACATATTTGTATTTGTTGTGCAGTTGAAAATGAAAGCAACAGTAATATAATAAATGCAGTATGGCAGCATTTGAGGGAGTGGTTGATGCCACTTGAATCCTGTGGTGTAGGAGTTGCATAGTACATAATAATAATCACAGTATGCATCGCTGCATAAAAATGGACAAATTAACATAACTTTGTTCTGCTATGCATGTAAACACCTTAATCAAATGGTTTTCAGAATCAAAGTTGGACAATAATTAGATGGTATGTATGTAAATATATTCACTGAGATGTGCTGAATGGACCTGATAACAGACTAGTTAAAGTGGAAACTGAATGCAGCAGTTCGGAAAAGGAAATACTTTAACTACAGCTAAATGTGAAATCATCATAACATACAAATGAACATAAATGAATTAATATTTTCTGTATTTGAATTTCAGCCGTTCACATTCATGTTTACCATAAAGTTACAGAAAACTTTGTGTTAATTACATAAAGAATCTCACATAAATGCATTTTGAACCATGTGTAGTATAACAGAATTTTCAAAAAGTGTGAATATTTTTGTGGCAACTGTGCTTTTATATTATAACTGTATATTATACAATAGTATACTGTATACTATAACTACATAAACTATGGTACATACTGTACTTTCCCGAATTTGTGTACCAGTTATCACAATTCTGATATAAAAAAGACACATTACAATGGTATATAAGATATACATGCATATAATAATTAATAATACATAGCCTAGATATCTATATACTCTTTTATAAAGTGCCTCATTTTTGATTGTAGCTGTTTTTACACAGGTAATCTGAAAATGGGTTGTAAAAATGGAAAAACTAATTTAAATTGTCAAGATGTTGAAATTTGCAGAAGACAAACCAGAAACTTATATTACTATTAGGGTAGTAAAACATAATCAAATTGCCTTACTTACTATGTTTGCCAGAAACATTTTATAAAAAACAAACAAACAAACAAACAAAAAAAAAAAAACAAAAGCTCATTTTTCTTTATGTGGTGCCTGACACTTCAGCTACAACATAAACACTTCCTGGTTTTTAGCTGAAGTTTGGCCCTAAAAACAAAGAAAAATAACTGTACCATCTCTCTCTCTCTCTCTCTCTCTCTCTCTCTCTCTCTCTCTCACACACACACACACACACACAACATGGGACGTATCCACTTCAGGCCCAAACTGTCATTTCTTTTTTCTATATTCGTCCACTGCCAGCCATCTACTCGTTGGTCAGTACATGCAAGCAGTCTGTTGCGGATGTTGCAGCTATGACATCATCCTAGTGTAGCGCTGAAGTTGTGTTTACTAACGGACAGAAGTGGACACTCTGAAGCAGATAACTTGCATTACCAAAAAAAAAAAAAAAAAAANAAAAAAAAAAAAAAAAAAGAAAGAAAGAAAATGAAAAAAGAAAATTGACAAATAAACTGTCATTATTTTTAAATGTGAACTGAGGGTTCTTAAATGTACAGATTGTAATGTCCAATCATCATTTCCATTTTTTATATCAAGAAGGAATGATCACATTGTATATAAATAACTTTAAAAAAAAATAGGATCTTAGTCTTGCACAACAAATGAAATATGTACATTATGTGCGTTAATTTCCTTTTCTTTTTTTTTTTTTAAACCTCTAAACATGAGCGAAGTGACTTCAGCTCCTCAGAGCAGCTAGTGCCTGGTACTGGTCACTGATTTGGGCTGAAACTGTATCAACATGCTTGCATATTGTTATTATTCTAATGATTTGGTTGTCTGGATGTGGATCCAGTTCCCAGCAGTCCTTCCTCTCACTGTCTTTTTCCTCTCTCATCATGTGACTCGGTCTAAACTGTAAGACCGTTCCATTCCTTTTAAACACCTCACTTCATTAAAAAATTCTGCTGCTGCCACACAACTTGCCAAAAAGTCTTGACACCATTTCAGAGATCTATGACACTCATTTGCAAAGAGAAAACTAACAAAATCAATCACAGACATGATTTTTTTTCTAAAAGATTTTGGGCTTAAAAAAAAAAAAAATCAACAAAATCTGAATGGAGTCAGAACATGTTTTAAGCAGCTTTGCTTTAGGTAGTGTGACTTGTAGTTTATGACTGGTTGTGTACTGTATTCAGAGCTGCTGATAGAGAGTTTGGCCAGGTTCTGACATTAATATACTGGACATATTGTTAGAAAATATATAAGGTTCTCATAATGATGTTACAGCCAAACACTTGACCAAACTCTTTCCATCAAGGGCCCTGACCGTGTATACAGGGTACAAATAATGCTTTCTTGATGTATTTTTGACAATGGTAGCTTTTCCCACATTTAGATTGAACTTTTCTATATATTTTTTACAGGGCTCCCTCACACTAACCAAATATTTTAAACCCTGTCGCAGATATTTTATGTTTAACTACAGTTGCACAATGTTACACATAAAAACAGACTTGAGTGTTTTAATCCTATAGTGGTAAAAATAAAAGTATGGATCATGATTGCCACTAGATTATTTCTGTGTCATTAACACATAGAAGTGATAGAAGATATTTATGGAATACATTTTTACCATTTCCACCTGGCAGGGTACAGATATTCAATACACTGAGTCCGTGTGTTCATGTGGGCTAACACGTTCCACCTACAGACTGACAGATTTATAAATCAAAACCCAATCCTCAATAGAATCTAAAAGGACACTCAAGTGCCTGGCTGTTATTGCTGGTATCTGGTTATTAATCAGTTATTTATATTCTCTCACTTCCAATTATCTCAATGTATAAAAAGAAATTGAAAGCAGCTCCTGGAAAAGCAAGTCTTCCACACACATTTCTTTAGTGTTAAGCTGGAGATGTGCACAAAAACTGGCTAACATTTCCTTTATGAAAGATTTGTTTCTGGTGCCAAAGTTTCACTTGTGATTGCTGATCTCTGAATGTCAGACTTGAGACCTGAAAATATGCAGGTTTAAGGTTCTCTGACACGAATAGAAAAAAATCTTAGAGTATCCAGATCATTGTTCCTTTAGTGTTTACATTTGCATCAGCTCACACTCTAAATTTTCTGTTTTTATTCCTGTAAAACAAGACAAGAAATGGAAATGAAATGAAAATAGGCCGCTACTGCCAACAGTTTGTGCCCATTACTGGACTTAATTGCCAAACTCTTGTATTACAAATCAATACATGGACTAGATACACTTTTATAACTAACAGGACACTTGTGTTTGTCTTTTGTTGCAGTGATCTTTTATAATCTTTTTGTTATTCCTTCAGTGTTACTCTTCTAATTGGGGATTACTGAGATTCTCTGACTGTACCTCATAATCTCAAATCCAAGCAGACATAACAGTAGGTAATAAAGCATCTTGAAAGGTCTGAGATGAGTTCGACATACATATTACTGCCTTCAGATATGAGGAACAGAAATAAAACTGGATCTGGGTGAATTTCATTCAATATAGTATAATTTTTTGCCATCCTCATGACATACAGCAAACATGATAATGCTTCACATCTATAAATCATCAGAATCAGTCTGAAGTTTTTTGGTTTGGTGAAATGCAGAGACTGACGCCGTCTCTTCAGAATATTTTAAAACACCATGATGTTAAAATGAGGCATGTAAATGGTTCCTCTGCCTCTAACTGTGGGAAATGATACTGTATGTACAATCAGGATAGTGATTATAATTGCAATGGAAAGAGTGTTGTATGTATTTTAAAGCTATTGACAATACTTTGATAATATAATGATGTATAATGTACAAAGACTGAATGGGAACTATAGGTATGTAAAGTAAACTGTGTACAGAGGAGTTTGCTTGGGGGGTNGAGATGGGCATGGGGTTCATTCTGTTGAAACTGTTCAAAACAGAATATTGATGATTCTTGTCTGTGATGTAGACAATGTCAATGGTTTTTTTTTCTTTTTGATAAAATGAAAAATGGTATTAAAAAAAGTGGTGTGTGTTTTCTATGTATCTGCTAATCTTACAACTTGATCATGTGCTGGAACTGTTGTGAGACACTTATGAGCCTGTGAACAGAAGACATGTAATATGTAATCTATAGATCAACAGATGGTATTCAGGCAGCATTTAGGGGAAAAACAACTTTTACATTTTTACTTGGTTACTCTGTTAATCAGCATCCATTAAATCACCAATCTAGCCATGATTCAATGAATGAATAAATGTGAAATTAAAGTATAAAAGTACAATAGTGTATCAACCATAACACTACTCCATGGTGCTCTTTGCTTAAATTCCTCATTAAAACAATTCCTGGAAAAAAAAAACCACCCACAAATGCTCAGATATGCAGACATTGGAAGATTATGAGGATTCATGTTAGCAAAGTCAATAAAGTTAGACAGTTTGAACTCAAAGTCAGCAGATGTTTTGAGTCCCTCATCGTCCTTATGTTTTCTTTCCTTATCGGCGCTAAAAAAAAATTTTAAGCACCAGAGCCAACCGACAGGGGGCAGTGTATCACAGTAATTTCTAATGGGGCTTTATTTTGAAAAGCAAAATAAAATCTGAACCGGAAGCTTTAACACTGAAGCCGCTTATTATCAAAGATCTTCTATATGTAGGGGCTTGTTTTTAGCATTTTGCCTTCTCTAGCTAACAACGTGAGAACAACTGAGAGCTTTTACCTTTAATATTCAAACTGAAAAATAAACACATTCAAGACACTTTTCACAATACAGGTACTTTTGTGTTAACCAGAAAAATACATTAAAATGAAAAAATAACAGCATCAAAGCGATTTTAGGGCTTTTTTTTTTTTTTTNTTTTTTTTTTTTTTTGATTAATTAAATTGTCTGAATGTGTACATACGTTTTACCATATGTTTTATGGATGCACCGTGCTTGCTTTCTGACAAATTGGTATGGAATTGAAGTTCATTCTTCCTGTTTTTAATTTGGGGTTTAACCATAATACACTTACAGCTGTGATTAAAATGTATTGCTAATGAGCTAAATTTTTCGCTCCTTCATGAATAGACAAACAGCTCATTAAAAGGATCCTTATGTTGCCTGATGAGGGTCACGCCTTTAGCTAATGTGATAATCTCACTAGCAATAGTTCCACTTGAGACTATTCATCATGTTCTCTAAATCAGGAGAAGCTTTCATCAGGCCTATCTAAGTGCTCTAAGTCTATTTGATTTGCATATGAGGGCTACTGGCTGGCTTCTAAAGTCACACATACTGTCCATTCATTACTGTAACTACATCAAAGTGGACGGTACAAAGTCTTGGAACCCGGAAACAGGATCAGAGTGGGCCCTCTTACTTTTTTTGCTGCTCTCAGTTTCACGCAACAACAACCTCTAGTTTCTCCTCCAGATCATGAGCTACAGACCGGTGATGGCTGATCCATTCATTGACTGTTAGAAAGACAGATGTTGCAAAAGTGATAGCATTAATAAGATTATTAACTAGCTTGATCTGGTGGGGAAACGTTAGCATGCAGACACCCGTGGATCGTGTTAGCTTCAGTCCACAGCTGGCTTTGTTAACGCCGTCTGCTAAGAACCCACTCACCTCCAACTTTAATTCATCGCTCTCGGGTAAAGTTTGTATTTCCAAATTATGTGTTTTATTTACACTTAGTTTAAGTATTCGACATGAAACTTTCATCTTTTTATGGGCTAATTATCAGAATGTCAATGAATCTTTGTAGATGATGTTGTTGTTGTAATCATTACATAACATTATCTTTTTAAGAAAAAAAAAGGCTTAATTTACATGTTAATTTCCAAATCAAATTATATTCTTATTTTTTTTTAAAGTTAAACTGAAATTGTACGTCTTCTTCAACTAGGCTAGATCGATATCAAAAAGATAGTTAATTGAGAATTAAGAAATAGTTATTTGTCGCCACCTGGTGGTAATTTGTAGAAAAGACTATACAGTAGTCATAATCTATACAGTTTATATACTGTATATGTATATACAGTATATACAAACATATATAAATATAGTGTATATAAACATACAGTTTATATACTTTTATATACTGTATATGTATATATTTATATATACATATACAGTATATAAACTGTATGTATAGATTATGACTACTGTATAGTCTTATAGCATGTTTTAAAATCTTCTTGAGCATAATTAGAAAGAAATCCATTTAAAGTGCACATAGCTACATTACTAACATATTTTAGAAAGGACATAGGTCAACATAGATTGTTGTAAGTGGAAATATTGGAAATTACACAATAAAGTGCACATAGTGAACCTAAATCATTCTTTTCCTTTTCACTGTCTGATCATTCACTGTGAATGGCTCCACGTTTTCTATTTTCTAATGTTTATGGAAGTTGAAGCAGGTTTTATTACTGTAGATGAACAGTAACAGTTTATAGCCCAGCTGCTCTGGGCTCTCATTTCTTTGGCTGAATAAATACTTTTAATCTATCTTACAATATATGTCAGAGAAGTATCTGAAGACACAAATGACTGATTACTGAGTATTACATAGTAATTAAACAGCTTGTGTAAGACCCTGGTAATGTGTATGGTGTGTATGAGTAGAAGCAGTGTTGCAGGAGCAGTGTTGCAGGGTAAATTGTATTAGCTTACTTTTTCTAATAAGAAATTGTGTAACAAAATAGATTTTTCTGTTGTAGAGACAGTATATTTGGCCATCACAGTTAATACTCATAACAACTTGCCAGTATATTTATTTAAAAATAAAACTATGCTAAACATTCTGTAAACATGGTTGTATTCTGTTTTAACATTACAATGATTTACAGCTACACAAATTACTATGGAAAATATACTCATTAGATCTTTGCATTTTTCTCCAATTCATTTAATTTCCAAAATTCTGTTTGTAGTCATTTTCATCAAAATTACATAACAACTGAGAGTGAAGTATCAAGGTAAAACAACACTTTCACTTCTGTTAAATTTCACTGTGATCAACTAACATAATAATTTTATTATTTCAGGACCTGCAGCTAGCTGAGACAAAGAGAAACCTGTTCTAGCAACTTCTCAGACATCATGGCTCCACACCAGGTGGTCCAGGCCATCATCGACCTCTCTGCTGGAGCCATAGGTAACACAGCTCATCATGTATACTATATTATTATGCGTCCCATATCTATGAAATCTGTGTAGCTCAGGTTTTCCACTCCAGCTGTGTCTGACCTAGCAGGACATTTTGATGACTCTGGTCTTTTTCCGGCTCATTTCTCTTTGTGTTTTCATTGACTGTGTACCCTGCTCACAGCAAAACTCTCCCTGATTCTTATCTCTCTTCACAGCCAACATGTGACGTGCATGCAACCTTTGATTTTGTTGTAATTTTTGTTGATTTTGTTGTAATCCATATAGTGGCCACTATAAACTGTAATTGTTTCGGTGTAGAGATTATGGCTCTTGTTCACTATTTTTCCACACTATCTTCCTCCAAAGGGGGAGCTGCGTGTGTCCTGAGTGGGCAGCCTCTGGACACTGCAAAGGTCAAGATGCAGACCTTTCCTTCTCTGTACCGAGGCTTCATCCACTGCTTCCTGGCTACCTACAGACAAGTGGGTCTGCGTGGTCTCTACCAGGGTACCACGCCAGCGCTAATGGCCAACATCGCCGAGAACTCTGTGCTTTTTATGAGCTATGGCTTCTGCCAGCAGACCATCCGCTTCATTGCAGGACTGGACAAAGAAGCTGCACTGAGGTAGGGAGATGCTAAACAGGTTGTACGTAATGTTCATATAAAGCCAATTTAGGAGTTCCCTGATTTATAACTTTTGTATATCCTACCTTTTTTGTTAGTGACACCCAGAAAGCCTGCGCTGGCTCGCTGGCATCCATCTTCTCCTCATTCGCCCTGTGCCCCACTGAGCTGGTGAAGTGCCGACTCCAAGCCATGTACGAAATGGAAGCAGCTGGAAAGATCTCAAACAGCCAGAAGTAAGTGGTCTGAACTTTTAAGACCTTGGTGGATCATATGCTTACAGTAATCAGTTTAACATCTAATTCAGGGGATTCCAATTCTGATTCTGGTCCTCAAAAGTTGGTGCCTCCCAAATCCTGATTGGCAAGACTCACCTGGAAGTCAAGTGCATCAAACGCAGTAGAAGTTCAGAAAGAAATGGCTGTACCTTTTTGGGCTGTGTGGACACTGAGTAAGCCAGACTCCCTCTGCTTTGTGTGAAGCACAGTGTGGTCGATGGTGAAGACGGTGATGAAGAATGAAGGACCTCTGGGCTTCTTCCACGGCCTAACCACCACCTTCGCCAGAGAAGTTCCCGGATATTTCTGCTTCTTCGGTGCCTACGAGCTCTGCCGCTCCGCCTTCGCAGACTACATGAAATGTGACAAAGACGACATAGGTACTGGCTAAAAACGATCCCAGAGTTTGATTGTAGAAAATGAAATGTCAGGTTTTGGTTGCAGCCAATGAGAATCAATCACATTTTAGATGATCATTTCTTCACAAGCCAAAGAGTATAAACTTACTTTGATAAAGTTACAGTTGTTGGTCTCTTCATCTCCCTGGGCAACAACAGCTGGATACAACAAGCACAGACATGTTGTCTGACTGTTGCTGAAAGGCATTCTGGGAAAATGAGGAAATCACTCACTGAGGTAGATTTAGTTGAGGTACTCTGAGATGAGGGAAACTGGATAATAGAAAATTATTACTAGATATTTATATAATATTTATAATAGTTTAATCTTTGAAAAATGTACATGAATTTTAGAATATCTTAGTATTTGGTATGTTTCCCTTTTGCTTTGACGACAGGATCATTCAAGCTGGCATCGACTCCACAAGTTTGTGCAAAACCTGATGAGCCAAGTTATCCAGCATGATTTGACAATGTTCCAAAGAGCTTCTTGTGATGTCAGACCTTCTGATTATTCCCAGATTTACATGGAAAACATCACAGATTTTCAATGTGGTCTCAGACTTTTGGACCCCACTGTANGATTTACATGGAAAACATCACAGATTTTCAATGTGGTCTCAGACTTTTGGACCCCACTGTATATTTGCTTTCAGTTCTGGACTGACACTGTCCTCTTTACATATGATTGTGTTTGCATCTAATGTGTGTTACCGTGTGTGTTGTAGGTGTGGCTCCGATCGTGTTCAGCGGGGGTGTTGGAGGGGCGTGCCTATGGCTGGTGATCTACCCTATGGACTCTGTCAAGTCTCGAATCCAGGTTATGTCGATGATGGGCAAACAGGCGGGATTTTTCAAAATCTTCATGACCATAACACGCACTGAAGGTACACAGAGTTTGTGATGTTTCGCTTTCTTTCGTTATCCTAACAAGGACGTTTTCTGTTCAGATTTGCAGGTAAAATCTTTCTGTGTCAAAATGAATTTCGAATCTCAGCTCCTGCTGTTATGAGTGTGAGTGTAACTTTTTCTCTGTGTTTAGGTGTGAGGGCACTCTACTCTGGACTCACCCCCACGATGATCCGCACCTTCCCCGCTAATGGAGCCCTGTTGCTGGGATACGAGGCCAGCAGGAAACTCATGATGAAGCAGTTTGACGGCTAAATGCACAACATGTATGCAAAATTAAGCTCAAAGAGGGAAGTAACAGATTTAACCTCTATCAAAGTGAAGTTTTATAGCCTTATAACCTCAATGATCCTCCAGTTTTTGGACGGTTATTATATGGAGGACATAGTCTTTGTCTTTTGCTGCTCTTAACAAAAACTGCCACACTCAATTTCTTTCAAAACCCCCAAAAATACACCTAACATAGTGTTTACACATTTTAAATCTTATTATTTTATTAATTGTAAGTGAATGTCTTGTTTGTTTTTAACACTTTTTTTTTTTTTTANCTTTTTTTTTTTTTTAATTATCTATTATCTGCACACATAGGAGCAGCTCTGTGCAGTACAGTATTAAGCAACTTTTACTAGAATCTTTATGAGGAAAAGTGCATATTCCAGTTTATTATTTTACGTCTATCTCACCAAAAAAAAAAAAAAAAAAAAAATGTATCTGCAGAGAAACTTTTCCTCAACAAGCTGTTCAAGAATGATCTTTACCTGTATGCAGGTTTTTAAGAAAAAAGCACTCCTGGATCAACAGTTCTTTAGTCATCAGGAATGGTGGGTTTTGTAGCCATCTTTGAATGATCATGCATGTAAGATTTTATTTGAAAATTTTAAAGTAAATGAATAACTATATATGGTTATTCATTTGAGTTGCCAAGAATGTGTTATGATGATTTTTGTTTACAGGTGTGAACCTCAGTTTGGGATCACATCTTGGCTTGCAATTCTTGTTTTAAATATGATAAAACATTTCACTTAAAGCTTAAAGTATTAGCACGTAACACATCCATATAGTACAATTTACACTTCACATGAGTAACCTCAAGATAAATTAAGGATTAAATTAAATATTAACAGCACATCATATCCCAAAAAGGACAAGAGTCTCTCAGATCACAGTCATATCTTTTTATTGTTATTGAATGGCACTAATATTCCAATACCCTGGGATAATTGTGTTAAAAAATTAGTATTTGGTTTACTTTTGTACACAAAGTTTTATGAAGGTGGAACAATTTTTTTTTAGACTTTGGTAGCAGATGTATGCTTGATACAAAACAAAGAATATAATCAAAGAAATGTCCTGATCAGAAGTAACTCTACTATTCATTAATCTAGTTTTGTCAGCCATGGAAGAATCAGTAATTTTTTTTAAGTTCAAACCTGTAGGTTTTCTTTTCAAAAATCTTGTCCTTTTTTATTTGTTTCATATAAGTGTATCACACTGAGTATGTTTGTTTTTGATATGAAATATTCAACCCCTGTTATGATTATTAATAAGCCTTCACTCTTTTGGGACCCAGTATTTGTCTTTTAAATCACTACCTTTTGCTTTTTGTCTTTTTATATTGTACAACTTTTTTTGTTGTATACAAGACAGTATGGAATTATCAACTTCCTCGTCAGATGTGCCATGTTAACTCAGTTAATATGTATGTTTTTTTTCTTCCAGTGCTTAGTAGTAGTTGGTAATTTGATTGTTCTCTCCTTTAATTGTGTAATATGGGTATTTTATTCAGGAGATGCTAAGAAAATGTGATGACACTAAAACAGAGCTATCAGAATCTGGATATGTTTTGTAGTGAATGAGCAAATTAAATATGTAATTGGAGAAAAAAAATTGTCCTGTCTTTTATCCTATTGACTCATTTGAGGACAAAAGGCTTTCTCGTATTTTGAATATAGAGTAAAATACTAAAATACTGAAATATAACACAAAACAGAAGCACACCCAATGGTCGGTTGCTAATATTTTCTAAATCAATTTATTAGAAATTCATGGTGTAATTGAGTAAAGTGCCTTTTTTGCATGTGCATCCAGCTTTCTGTGTTATTTTATATATGGAATTGTCCTTTACTATGAAGTACATAATCTTGAAGAAAATTTTTTCATGCAGATGTAATATCAGCTAGAAGCACTACTGTCAACTGTTCACCAGGGGGCGCCAGTCATCATTGGTTATAGATGTTTGGAGTGTAGATGCTCAGTCGCCTACTGACCAGGAATTCACAGAGGCTGTAAGTTTAACACCACAAAACAAGTAAGATTGAGTGAAATGACCCAACTTAACTGAGTAATGTTCAGGTATCCTAGCAACAAAGAAAGTATGTGATATGTTTTATTTCTATCTGTTTCCTTTTTCTGGTGTCTGCTTACCCCTTTGTCCATGCAGGTTCCACACAGGCAGCCAAATAGACCATTGATCATCTGAATGGCACAGAGGATGATCTGTATTCCATTTGTGGCCATCAGGGTGGCAAACAGTCCTGTGTTGAAGGATACTACATTCCTAGGCTCTCTGCATAGCGCCCATTGCTGTTTATCATTCAGGTAACTGAAATCACTGTACAAAAGAATAAGCTTATAAATGATCAGAACACCATAATGTTACTGAATGCCATCAGAAAGTTATTTATTTTTAAATTTCTTATTTAAAAAAAAAGGTTATTTCTGGGTATCACCTGTCATTGAAAGGTATTACCCAACCCGATACAGAATGCATAGTGCAGAGTGGTCCATTCTTCAAACCAAGCACTGCCACCAGGAAGCTGTACAGGGCTCCTACTACACCCATTGCAGCAAATACAATGGAGACGAACATCTGCAGGAGTTAAATGCAAGCAAAGTTCAGAAAGTTGTTTAAAAAAATAAATAAATGAATAAAATAACACACATAGTACACTACAATACAAGACAATGCAATACAACTTTATTGTCAACCCGAAATTTGTCTTGGATCACTCCTGCAGCATATAGGACAAACATGAAAAACACTTACAGTTAACATACGTCTCCAAGAAAAAGCTGCCGGTTGATCCCAAAATAGAATCATAGAGCTTCAAAAAAGAAAATGATAAGTATATACTTATCTTTTTCTATTTGCTCAGCTTCACATGTATATTTACTGTCATTTTACAACTACAGCAAACAGGCAACTGACAATAATGACTGCTGGCAACTTTATCACATTTTTCAGATGATGATGGCCAATTTATAACTTTTTGTGTGTGTTTTACATCCTAAACAGCCTTTTGCACAGGTGTTCAAATACATAAATGTTAAAAAAAAAAGGTTTGTGCAGCTGGAAATAAACAACGTACTGTAAGCAATAAACAATGTGAACCAGCCCTTATCTTTTACCAAGCAGCAGGTAACCGTTGTGTTCTCATGGACTCACCCCACAGCGATTTGCACAGCAGCCCTGCACTCCAGTTTGGTGGATGTAAATTGCTGGAGTCAACACCTGTTGTGGAAAAGAAGAGCTGTGTAAATTCATATTAAAGTTCATGAATGTAATGATATGATTCATCATTTTCAGTTAAGGTTGAGCACTCAAATATCAGATGGACCAAACATTTTGATCTTTATCTTTAGAAGTTTGGAAATTTCCCTTCAGTTATGATGTGTTGTATGCAAGCATCATACATGTAAATATAAGGTGCTTATTGGAACTAGTTATGATGTTTAGGCTTTATTTGTTGTCCTGAATTAGTTAAGATTAGGGATCTTCAGCACTGACACACAAAGTTAAGATCCAGAACAAGGAAAGAGACTATTGCAAACTAATTAGTAATTTTAGTTGAATTTATAGTTTTCCCTATAATTAATCTTTCTCTGAGGCTGCACATTATACATCAGAAAATAGTTTACAGCAGCTTGTAGTCCTGAGTTGCCTTTCAGTAACAAGCTAAGAACTCACCATGAGCCCCCCTCCAACGAGTCCTCCCATGTACTTCACCTCCTCAGTTATGTGTCCATCTTTGGCATACTTGACAGATGCGTCGGGGAAGAACAACACGATGTTGCAGAGGATGGATATAGCTGCTAATGGGTACAGAGCCAGAGCAATGAAATGAGAACACTTCCCTGTACACATGTTGTCACAGTGAGCACTAATGCACCACTGTAAAATAGCTATTTTAGCAAGTCTGAGCTCAGATCTTCCTGTAATTTCCCTATATACCTGAAACAGATTGAACAGATTAATGTATTACACTATCTCACACTATCTCTGACTTAATGCACCAGAGAGTGAAACGAAATACTAGGAGGGACATGTGGGAAGCATGTAGACCAGCAGATACGTCAGACAAACAGAGTCTGGGATGGGCTACACAAGAAATTCTTTAACAGACACCAGATGTTTAGTCATATAGGTATTTCCAAATGTCTTGGTTAAAGCTGTTTGTGTATTTACATCCTCCGACCCTGACTTTCTCTCATCATGTTAATGGTCGTTTCAGTATTATACAGATCCTGCTTACTGCCCAGGCTCCTAAAAAAAATAACTATAAACTGCATTTATTGAACACTTCTCTAAACAACCGTTTCAAAGTTTCAAGAACAATTTAAAGCAATTAAAATTAAATCAATAAAACAATACAAGAGATTGAAATAAACAGCAAAATTCCAAGAAGTGCTTAAAATTACTAGATGAAATTAATGAATATGAAATAAAAAAGAAGGGTATGATTAAAGCATGATTTTAGACGTGGTTTAGAAGATGATACTGATTGTAGCAGATCTTCGCTGCCAGTCATTGCACAGCCTCAAGGCCCTGACAGCAAAGCCTGGGTCACCCTTAGCCTTTAGTCTGGACTCTGGGACAACTGAGAGGCCTAGTGTCAACGAACTGATCGCAATAAAAAATCTGCAGTTATGATGATGTAGATATATTGAATAACATGATATGATTGAATAACAGTGACACTAAAAATAAAGCTAAGAGTTACTCTGAGAAACTCCTGGAAACGGTTTGATTTGAACACTGTGCTGATCTGTTTGCATTGTGACTGCAGGCTCACAGCACGGCTGGACTTTAGACCTGTGGCAGCTCTGTGACCGCAGCAAGAACAATGTGTCATTGACATCGACATACAAAAAACACTGATGAATGACCAAGTTATCTAGTTTCCCTCGTGAGCTGCCAGTTAGCTGCCTTGAAATTATATCCATAAATTGAGGCAAAGTATTTATATTAGCAGTCAACTTTTAACATTTGTGGTAAAACTAAGATTAAATTTCAAAAACAGAACTGAAACTTGCAAGGATTTCCCCAGAAAACAACACATATCATGGTTTTCTGAACTGTGTGTGTTTTTCTGAGGAACACTTTGGCGAGGCTTATGCAAGATTACTCATCACTGATATAATGATAAGTATGTTAGGTATGCTGGTAACTGTGCTTTCTTTCACAGAAGAAGCGTAATATTGTCTTCAGCTATATATGTAATTTTTTTATTATTTTTATTTATATAATGCACATTAATATACAATCGAAATGTAAATATGCCAGATTTAGCCAAAGCCAATGTTGACTAATTTTCATCCTTAGATGATAAGATGGTTACCTACGATATAAACAATATGATACATTATAAAAATAAAAAATAAAAAAAAAAAACAGATCCAAAAGGTTTGCAATAACAAAAACGATCTCCTGGACATTCTTCAAATCCATCATGAAAACACCTCTAAACACAGTCTAGCACTTGAATTAACAAGAAAATCAACGACAATTCAAAAAATCACACGTATTTGAAAAGACATTTTCATTACTCAATCCGACAGAAATAGACCAAGTCCTCTCCTCCACCCTTCAAATGCAGGAATCAGTGTTCACAAATTTGATTACCAATCGGCCATTTCTTTAGTTCCTTAGCAAATGAATTAAAAGTATCGAACGTTCTAATGTCTGCTGGTGTAGAATTCCATTGTTGTGCAGCTTGAATTGAAAAGGCAAATTGGCCAAATGCATTCTTTCTTAACATAATGAGGTAGTCTCTCTTGGAAACGCCACGAGTTTGTTGAGTTTGTAGTTGTTCTCAATTTAATATACTGCTTAAGCGGTGGAGGGGCCAAACCATGTACAATTTTAAAAACAAAACATAAATTTGCATACTTGACTAAATTTTCCCAACTGAGAAGTTTGTTTGCTCAAAATATTAGAATGATGAAAACAGTTTGGCTTTTTATCAAGAATTTTTACTGGCTGCTTAAATAAGGTTTATAGACTTTTTAAAGTCATCTTGTTGGCTTGTGACCAGCTTGTGATGCAGTAAGTAATATGTGAAAGAATCATGGCCTCAAAATACATCTTCGCAGCAGAAAATGACATGGTCACAAGCCAGTTATTCACTGCAACACACAACCACCAACACAACAGACCCACAACTGCAAGACTTTAATCATTAAAAATATGCTGTGATGAGCATTATATATTTAGTGGAGGAAACACAAATGCAAACAAATTGGACTTAAAGCTTATTTCATATGGAATATGTTAGCAGTAGGATGGAGGATGGGATTTAAATTAAATCCTGGACTCTCAAGGCAGAACTGATGATTAGTTTCCAGTTTGGTGAGCAGAATTGCATCTCTGCTTTTTACAGATGATGTCGTTCTGTTGGCTTCATCCAAACAGGGTTAAAGTCTGATGAAAACATTGAAAATATCTATTTTATTCAAACATTCTGACAAATCTAGTTCGGTTTCACTAAGCCTGACATCTATATGCCAGCCCTAACTAGACCTGACTAGAGTTTCTAAAAGACAATGTTCAGATCCACAAAGGTCATATCAAGTTTCCCTGTGTTATTACAACATAGTTTCTGTACAAAATCATTTTACAGACAAGATTTCTTGGACTAGATCTCAGCAGAAATGATCAGTAGGCTTACTTGTATCTGCTTGATAAGAAGAAATAAAAGACTGACCCAAAGAGCTGTTTGCTCATAATGAAAAATGTGGCAAGATACTATTAAGGGAATGCGTACAAATTCATAATTATAACAGACTTAAATACAGGATGAAGGGAAAACCTAGACTAAACTAAACTAAACTAGACATTGATACAGAGACTGGATATCTATGGGTGATAAATTACAGCAAAATTCAATATAAAGTGTCCCCTGATGGGAGTGGCCTTTTCCAGGATGACAGTGTCTCTGTCCATAGAGCATGTGAGGTCAGTGGGTGGTTTTCAGCATAATAAAATGATATGAGTTATATGCTATGGCTTTCAGTCACAGATCTCACCCATTTCAACATGTATGGAAGAATTTGGAGCAATATATTAGACAGCGCTGAACATTACCATCGTCATAACACCAAATGAGGGATTATTCTTTTTTTTTTTTTTAGNTTTTTTTTTTTTTTAGAAGAAGAATGGTGTTCTATTCCTCCACTAGTTTTACATACTTATTCTATATGCTGAGGTGCAATGAAGCTGTTCTGTTGGTTTATTAGGGCCCAGCACCTTGCAGAGATTTTATGTTGGTTTTTTTCCTTTAATTTGTCACCTGTCTGTACAGCCTCTTTCTGTATTTGCCTTTACTGGGTAAAGATATTGATTCCTGTTAAAAAAAAACAAAACAAAAAAAACAATCAAGGACTTTCATTTTTTGTACAGGTGGACTTTCAGGCACACTAAATGGAATGCAGCCATATGAATGTGTTTGACCAGTAAAAAGGTCAGTTTTGGGAGCATTTAAACCACGCCCATTTTACTGAGGAGGTTGTTGTACTATAACTGATGCAGCTGACCAACGATGGCAACGTCTCCTATTAAAGCTTTCCTGCTGACGTATTTTATGCCAGAAATATGCTATGACGAGTTCTTCATCAACTTTCACTTTATACACGGTGAGGCTCGTCGGGACATTTCGGAATAAATCGGGGACATTCGGACTTCAGAAGTTCCGGAATGCTTCCAGTGTCTAAGTCTGTAACAAGACTGTTCCCGAAATGAAATAATGTTTTAATATTAAGTCACATTGCTATGTTGAATTTTTACAGCTGTTGTCATCTGCACGTTTACATTTTATGTTTGTTTTTTGTTTTTTTTTCCAGTTCCGTGCTTGAAGGTTATACTGAGCAAAACAGTGGGATTCTGGATCTTTCTGGACACAGTGCTGTGTAAGAACTGATTTAATCACGTGACAGCAGAGACAAATTCTAAACATTTAATTTTACCTACCGTCTCTCTTAAAAAAAAAAAAATCACAAGTACACCAGCAGGTGAAAGATTTTTTTTAAAAATTTTACCATGGTATATGCATGACCACAACACTGTGCTAAAACAGTCCATTAATTTATCATCAGAAAATTAATCAGCAGCAATCCAATCATTTTAGTCTTTTATGAAGTTAAAAAGATCAAAGATTTGCAAGTTCCAGCTTCTCAAAAGTGAAGATTTGATGATCTGTAAAGTGAATCCTACAGTATTTTAGCATTTAAGTCAAAACAGGAATGTAGGAAACTGTTGGGACTAGTGATGAGCATTTATCAATACTTTTGTCATTTTATAGACTAAATGATTAATCAAAAACTAATCAATAGATTAAACAACAATTAAAAATAATCATTAAATGCAGCTCCACCATCATTCCCAAGGTGCCACTGTTAGTGATTGTATGACTGCAACATGGCATTTCATTTGTGTAAAATCACAGACATTTTCTCTAGGTAATAGTGATATCATTTATGCAATAACACATTAAAATAGTAAATGCAATCTTGATGTGAATATTAGGAAGTTATTTTTCCATACAAAGTGTTTTTGACTGTCGTTACATGAAAGGACTGTGATTGTTTAATTATCTGGTAGTTGGTTAGTATGCAACTAGATCAGCTTACACAGTATCTGATGAAACCACAAGGTCTTACTCATTGTTTACTTATAGATCACTCATTTACTGCTCCACTACCAACAAAACCACACGTAATTTTATCTTTTTTGTGGCTTTTAATCTTATGAGTCAGTGATGCACAATTGATTAGTGATGGAAAAGAAAGTGGGAGAGGCAGAGTTCATCTTTAGGCAGATCTTGTTTATTGATGAATCAGGCCTGAGGAGAGTATAGCTACAGCATGTGATGTGAAAGAGTCTAAAAGTTGTGTGTCTGTGTGTGAGATACTTATAGATGAGTGGAAATAGAGTGTGTCTATGAATGAAGGATGAGCAGACCGAGTATGCCAACATAATATATGATGCCGACAGTTTGGAGAAATGCTAAAACAGTACCAACTGGTTCAAGTAAAGATTAAATTACAGAGTGAGTAAAATGTTACAAAAAGGTACAAAGCAGTAATTTTCCATTTCAATCATCATCATTAACATCTTCCTCTTCTTTCTCCTCTGCACCATCTAACCGCCTTTCTATCCTCCCTGCAGCACACCTGCTTCAGCTGTTGAAGATACTGAGAGGAGGAAGTGCAGACGGCCTGAGCCTGACCTCCGTCCTGCTGCAGCTTCATGCCGTCTCATGTCCTGTGGTCTACTTCATGGCCAACAACTTCCCTCTCTTGTAAGAGATACGTGGCATAACGGTGATGAGTTTAAAGACTTCATAGTTCACTGGTGAATTTGTCACTGTCGGTACATCTACAGTAGATCATATTGAGGCAGGAATATCCTGTTGCCTTCAAGGTACAGGTACAAGAACCGTTCCTCTGCCTGACTTGTTAAAGTTGCTTTCCTAAGCTTGTGTTTTTATGCAGAGACTGATTGTGTAAAAAGTCATTGCCATGCTCCAGAACAGTTGTGAAATGGTGCATGATTTATGATTAAGCAATGCTATGCTGCTGGAAGAATTATTTGAATGATCAGTTGGTACAAAGGTCCTCAGTGCCAAGTAATCTGCAGATCACTACCTGCCTGTATTGTTAACTTGGCAGATGGATCCATAAATAAACAGTGTTATCATCTCATTCAGAAGC
This sequence comes from Lucifuga dentata, assembly GCA_014773175.1. NCBI lineage: Eukaryota > Metazoa > Chordata > Actinopteri > Ophidiiformes > Bythitidae > Lucifuga > Lucifuga dentata. The sequence continues at coordinate 64,044 of VXCM01002042.1, forward strand.
CAGGATTGGTTTGATCAGGCATTGGTTTTACTCAAATTTATTCAAAAAAAAGACTTGAGTATATTTTATGGAATAAACTGTTAACAAATTTAGAAAGTTTAAATTTTGTTGGTCCATTAAAGACCATAGTTTGTAAAAATCAGAGTTTCTCACTGAATGATGGTATGTTTGGCTCTTTGTGGTATTTATGTATTTTTATTATTTTCATATACATTTGTGTGCAGTGCCTGGGGTGAGAGGCTCTTGACGTTGTCCCAGATTGCAGCCATTGGCTTCTTTATCCTGCATTACCGTGGTGAAACCCTCAAAGGTTTGTGCACCTATACATTTTCTACATGCTTATTCCATATATGGTACATTTAATTGAGTAACTAGTATGTAACCATTTAATTATAATTATCTTTAAAAATCTAGCATTCAATTTTGTTAAGTAGAACACATTTCAAATTCACTGTAATTCATTTTCACTTATACATCAATATGATTTTTGGACACTGATGTGACTTTCATACTAAAAGTTTAAGTTTCTTTGGGGTTTGTTTGTTCTCCTATAAGACATTTTTTAAATTGTTTTTCAATATACATGCATTGTGAATCCCTATAGATTGCAGCTGTGATATAAAACTAAACTTGGCTATTCTTGTGTAGCATAATAATAGGACTGATGTGCTGTTTGTCATTTCTTATGACAAACAAAAGCACATCAGTCCTATTGTTATTATCATAGCCTTGTCTCAAAATCTCTCAGAATATTAGATACTTTGCAAGGAGCAGCTTTGTGTTTTATCTCTTAGCATAATTTATTATATTGCATATTCATCATTCAAATTAATCATTTGAATTGGTCCAAAAGCAATATAAAACACAGGAGAAATACAGTTTGATCAAAATCTTAAAATTGTATGTAATACTTGGTACAAAGGCACTTAAAACTTTTTTTTAAATTTACTTTTTAATATTTTACTTTTTTTTACTATAGGATTGGTTAATATTCTTTAATATGGAACTCTTAATTAAAGAGGTTGTGGTCGTTTGTGTTGTGAGACATCTTTTCATTTTGTGTAAAATCATTCATCTGAATATTCTCATTCAACTTTAATGAAACTATTTCTCACATTGCCTTTTTGCTTGAAGTTTCTGAAGCTTTTTATATCTAAAATGTCATGTGTTATAATGTTCATCTTGCAGGAATACTGTTCCTCTTGGCTTACATTGGTCTCATGTTCGTACTGGGCTCCTATGCAGCTGCTGCAGGCGTCTCACTGATCCAAGCTTCCAGTTTACCAGCTTTAATAGCAAGCAAGGTAGCAACATGAATGCTTGCACAATAGTGATCTAGCTCCATTTTATACATGAACTGCTGTTTAGTGGATCTCAAACCTGTAGAACCAAGAACCACCACTACACCACCACAACAAACAAAACATCTAATTATCACCACGCTAACAAGCCACCAACTCAGAGAAAAATCAAGGGAATTTTTTTGTGTGCATGTTTTTTATGTGCTGCAATTGAAAAGTGAGCTGAAAAGTTACTGATGCCAGAACAGAATAATACGAAAAAGTTGGAGTTTTTAATTTAAAAAAAAAAAAAAAAAAAATTCTTAATAGAAAAACAGAGTAATAATTAAATTATTTCTTATTGAAATTATTTGCTACAATGGCAAAATTTCCATAGATTTCAATTGTTTTGACTCTGGACTACAATCAGGGGCCTCAAGTGCCAGAAGTGGTACACATACTGCAGTTTGAGAACCACTGTACTTGGGAATTGTATTACTATTTGTGTCTCTTATTTTGTGTGGTGTTTTACCAGGCTTTCCAGGCTTGGACTAACAACTGTAACGGACACACAGGTCAGCTGTCCACGCTGTGTGTGTGTCTGACATGGACCGGGTCCCTGGCTCTCATTTTCATCTCACTGCAGGTAAGAAAACAAGAACTGTTTACACACATACAAAAACATAAACAAGTTGCATAACTACATGAAACTTCTGTAATTTCTCATTATCGTCTTTACTTTATCTAACTCAGACCGCCTCCACCCTTCTCTTACAGGAAACAGGAACCTCTGTTACGACTTTGTTCTACATACTGTCAGCTGGTCTTAGCTGTGTCCTGCTGGCTCAGGTCCTCTGTTACAGGAGCAACAACGCCACCACTAGAGAGAAGAGTGAGTAGCAGACGACCACGTCAACCAGTCACTCCTGTAGTGCAAGAAATGTTTTGTGATTGTGTGCCAAAAGTCATTTTATCATTAACATCATTAACACACAGATGGCATTGATGTAGTTAGTAGTAGTTAAGAGTGTTTGTGTAAACTAGAACTCACACTGCCATGCTGTGTAGCATTGAAATTACTTTCCAGTTATTGGGAGCAAAAAAACAAACAAACAAAAAAAGCTAATTTCAGTCTTGGGGTCACACTTCATGCAAAAGAACCCATAAGTGACTGTCAAAAAAAAAAAAAAAAAAAAAGAAAAGTATAGGAGCATTTAAAGGGTTCTTGTGGCTCTATTGCTGGGTCTTGTCAAATTTGGGTCCATTGACCACTTACAACTAGAAGGCAGCAGAGGTTCTCTTATTCCGGAATGCATGCAAGAACAGGAAAACAAGAAGCACTTTACAATTGTAGTAAAGTATATAGTAATTTTAGTATGCTAATTTAGCTGATTATTTCCTCCTGTGTGTTTGAAGGTACATTCATGTCATTTCAGGTTTACTGATGAAAAATATTAAAATAGAATGCAGAGCATGGTTTGATGGTTTGAAAATGATGGCACACATTTGAGGAGAAATATACCCAGGCCCAAGAGAATGTGAATAACTCAGCATTCAATTGTGTATTTTCTACACATACACAGTATTATATGTGAGTATACTGAGTACAAAGCCAACTGGCACAAAATTACAAATAAAATGACTAAAATTTTTCCTTTAAGAATAAAGAATGACCGACAGTCATATTTGCTTAAACTTTTGGCTGCCTTGTGCTTCTTACAGTAGGATATATGGGAATTTTTTGTTGCCTCTATGTTCTTCCATGTAGCGTCACAAATTTTGGAAGTGTGTCAGTATGAACAGTGATTAAAGCAGGAAAACAAAGCAGGAATACATCTTCAGCACAAATCTGCCTCTGCAAGGTTCCAAAACCTTGTCATTAATGAAATGCATCAGCGTCTTGCCATTCCTTTATTGGCCTTTTGAGTTTTTCTTGGCTGTGATAATGAAAATCTACTAGGTGCTCTAAGTTTCTTTTTTTTTTCTCTTTAATTGGGTAGTCTGTTTTTTTTTTGTTTTTTTAAAGGTGAGAAGTATATTTCTGTAGCAGAGATGTCTTGAGTGTTTCATAGCCAGCTACAGCTTTATGTTAAGTTTGACTATATTATATATATATATATCTATGTATATATAGATATATATATAGATATATATATACACATAAAATCATGGGGCTGGAAAATACACTTCAGTGACTTTTCCAGGTGTTCTAGGTATGGATGGAACACAAATGTATTAAATCAATAAAAATTATTGGCTAGATGCACAATCAGCTGTACTGATAAGTTGTCTGTGATTGATTTTGTATCACATAAATTCCCCCCCANCCCCCCTCCAGTCAACCACTTTTAAATCAGATCAAAATTTTGCTCATGGGCTGACCACCTATCCATCCAAATTAGTGTTCTTAAGACTCAACCCTAAAGTTGAATAATTAACCCTTGAATATTTTCAGGTTAGCGTGGCTAAAAGAACATAGTCAGGTGGAACTAAAAGAGGCAGCGCAGACTTCAAACGGCTTTTTCCATTTGCAGGTCCTGGTTTATCCTTAAACAGCGTGTTAGATGAAAATGTCTCTAGTCTGCAGAGGACAAGCAGCCTGAACAAAAAAAAAAAAGNAAAAAAAAAAAAGGAAACTAATGTAAAATATAATCAGTTGACTGCAGCTGCTTTTTAAAATGTAACATTATTTACTCAGGGTTGGCTCACTGAGCATGAATGCTCTTTCAGTCATGCTCTGCTGCGCACACATGCATACACACACACACACACCTGTGACCTACACAGTCCAACCAGCTTGCATCTTGCTCAAAGGAACTTCAGCTATAGGTATTAAAGGAGCATCAGTGTTACTCAGATTTTTCCTGAAAGACTTTGAGATTGAACCAATGACAGCAAAGTAACAGCTTGAACAATTATGGAGAATTAAGGGAAATCTTCACTAGAGAATTGTTCAGTTTCTTACAGTTCAGTTACAGTATTGTTTTCTGTAATACAAATGACTTAAAAAAAAAAAAAATCACATTTACTCATTTAATTCATACTGTCTGGCTAAATATTAAACACCGAAGGCAACATTTTGGTTTTGGCACCAAGTGTTAGTTTTCTTCCTAAGCACATATTTTGGTTCCAAGAACCTTTTCGTGAGTGAGACCTTTTAAGCTTATTTTCAGCCAGCATGAACAACATGTCCAGTGTTAGGAGAGCATCATACAGGATTCCTGCAAAGACCCACTGACCCACAGTAATGTTTCTGTTCCTCAGAACAGAAACATTACTGTTTATTCATCAGCTATACACTCCTCTCTGGCCTCTAATTATAGAATAGAATAGAATAGAATAGCTTTATTGTCATTATACGTAACATATAATGAAATTACAGG
>VXCM01002043.1:0-82878 GCA_014773175.1 Lucifuga dentata
TTTATTCGGGCTTGGGACCGGCACAAGGAGGACACTGGCTTGTGCCCCCTTGAGGCTGCATTCCTGAGAGAGAGAAGGTGAAACATAGAAAAATGAAGACAACTTGATATTTTGATTAAGATTGTTTATACTAATTCTTGATTTCTCCATCTTCCCCAACTTGCAAATACTGCACAAATGTTATTTTTAGTTTTGACAGATGTCTCCAACAGATGGTTATGGATTGCACAACGCTAGCTTTCAAACCAACAACTGATTTATTACAAGAAAACCAAGCTAAACGGGTGGTAAAAATGTCACGTGTACATAAAATAACAGGAGATTGGCAGCAAAGGAGGAAAATGCTTGCACCTTATTTTTCTTCAACCATATGTATACTTGTACCAACAGTGGGCAACAGAGACCACCCACTAGTTGTTGATGAGCATCCCACCACAGAAGTGGTAGCCATTGTTGAGGGTGGAACACACACCTCTCTATCCTGTCTATCCATCAATGACAACATTATCAATGCATCCAATGTCCTATATAATCAGCAACTGTGGTCTCTATCTCGCCTGCGCGTGCCCACGCACGCACGCACACACACACACACACGTACCTGCCACAAACGTGCATATAATACACTCACTGTCCCTTAACCACACACACAAACACACAGGTCAGCTGACTGATGTCAGAGTGTGTCTTTCTCTTTTCCCTGTGTTAAAGTGAGTCATCTATCCTTCTACAGCTTTATTACAACCTGCAAGGGCAAACACTATCTCTTGCTCACTCTTTCACTCTCAATAGAGGGAGAGAGAGCGAATAATCTCTCTCTCTCTCTCTCTCTCTCTATNACTCTCAATAGAGGGAGAGAGAGCGAATAATCTCTCTCTCTCTCTCTCTCTCTCTATCCCCCTTTTTACTCTTTCCCTCTTGTTCTCTCTTCTCTATAATTATCCTCTATCTCTATCCCCCTATATGTATGTTCTCAATCTGTCTCTCTCTCTCTCTCTCTCTCTCTCTCTCTCTCTCCCTCCCCCCTCTACCACGTAGCTCTGAGCATGTGCCAGGGTGGTTAAGCAACTTGATATAAATGTTACAACTTAATGAAATATGCAAATGAAAGTGAACAGAATAAAGAGACAGACAGAAAGTTAGGTAGATAGATAGATAGATAGATAGATAGATAGATAGATAGATAGATAGATAGATAGATAGATAGATGTGATAAAAAAGAAAGATGGCAAAAAGTGAGTCTGAAAGTTAAAAGATATTTAAGAGGTTGTGTTTCTGTAGTGAGAGAGTAAGAAAGCAATAGAGGCAGAGACAAAAAAAAAAGAGAAATTTAAAAGACAAGGATGGAGGAAGACGAGTTTGGATGTCAAATATTTGTGCCTGCCTGCTTCTCACAGCTCAGACAAAGAGCTTGTAGAAAGCTTCAGTTTTGAAGGAGAAAACATGAATAATGCATTGCCAAAACCTCTTATTTTCTAAATTTTAAATGGCTGAATGTTATCAAAAAAAAAAAAAAAAAAANAAAAAACTTGATCTGTGAAGCATTGAGAGACTCAAACGCAACACTGAAGCTTGACTCACTTGACTCACAGGAGTTGGTACTGGGTCAAAGTTCAACTTATAGATGCACATTTCCACTTTTCTGAATTTGCCAGTGTCCTGCAGAACCCTTTTACCTGCTTACCTTTCAGAAGGTGAAACAACAGATTAAACCCCTTTAATTTACTGTGGTAAATTAGCTGTTAAAACAGCAGTTTCATATGAAGCAAAAAAAAAGAAAAAAAAAGCATGTAAATAAGCATGTACAGTTGTGGACATGGCAAGGAGTTACTGACAAGCTGGAAAGGCTAAGCTATGGTGATTGAAGATACAAAACTCTGGGCATATGAAAGTTGAGGAGTTTAGAATGACATCAAAGAGATCATGGAACATCATTCTCCATCTCAAGAAGGTTTAGCAGACAGTTCTTAATAAGGGCAATAAACTTAAGAAATTCCCCAACTTAAGAAATTCCTGGAAGCTGGAAGAACCCGACACACATCCTCTGGACAGAGCCTGAAAATTTCTGGGGGTCAGAGCCCATTTCCTTGGTATAAAAGTCACTTCACTGATGTAGTTGAGATCAGTGGTAGGAAAGGCTAGGTCAAGATTTATCCTAAAAATAATGAAGAATTTGGGTAATGTTGGACTATGGTGGTTGGCATATCTCTTTATTTGAATCACTCGCTCAGAAAGTTTATTATAAGTTGCTGTTGAAAAGGTCATTTGCTGAATCTCTGGTTCAGGAGGAGCAAAGTGGATTCTTCCCTGGTCAACAACAGTGGACCAACTTTTTATCCTCTCACAGTCACTTCAAAGAAAAGAAGAAGCAAAAACAGTATGAAAATCAAATTGGTAATTTAAGCTGAGAGGGAGTTTATCAATTCACAGAACAATTTGTTAAGGGGAAACATTGTTAAGGGGAGGATCAGCTAGACGTTTAAGAGTTAAAACAACTAGTCATCAGTTTCCTATTGATCCCTCCCCAAGGTCTCTTATCCCAACAAAAGCAGACAGGCTCATTACTCTAAAAGACAACCTTAAAGACAGCAAGCACTGATAAAACTGGATCAATGCCACTGATCAGTTCCCATGGATAAGCACACAGAACTAGAATAGACAGAAAGGGCATTCTCATTAAATGAAGGCTCTCAAACAGATATTTGGCTGCTTTACAACAACAGAAACACACAAGGTCTAATGTAACCATCCTTTCTACCACAATCTCAGGAGAAACTGTTAACAACTGTGCACACCATCATTAAAGTGAATTCATAATCCCTAAAACTGAATTGTTCGTGTACTTTGCCAATACAGGAGAAAGAGATTTGGACTCGCAAAAATATTTCATTTTTATGCATGTAATATATATCTACATCTACATCTATCTATCTATCTATCTATCTATCTATCTATCTATCTATACTTATACATATATATATATATATATATTTGCAAAAACTTGTTCAACATTATAAAAGTTAGTTATGAGCACTGTGTACTTTCAAAATGTGTGTACTGTCTTTCTTGGGTACAATGCAAAACTGGGTCCCTTTGATGACCTAAATGGCTTCAAATGGGATTTTGGGATGTTCTGGCATCTAGAACAATATAACTCACTTATTTAATTTCAACATAATCTCCTTCCAATTTAACAAACATCTGCCAACAATAGACATTTTATCCCACTTTCAAACAGTTTCAAACAAGTCTTTTTCTTGCCTATCCAAAAACACATAAATACATTCATTACATCTGTTGAGTAGGGTAGGTGCTGAACTAGTTCAAATCCACAATCAAACAGCCAGAGAGAACATAATCACTGCATGCTGACCTAGTTTGTTCATACAGCGTACAGCTGATATATAAAAACACCCAAAGACTTAAAAATAAATAAATAAATAAATAAATAAATAAATAAATAAATAAATAATTTCCTTATGCTGCGTTAGGCAGACCTCGGAACTCGGATTTTTCCGACTTCTTATTTGGAAAAATGCGTTGGAAAGGCATTTGAAGTCCGAGCTCCGACTGGGAAACTGGGACCAAAATAATCTACCCCCACCTCACGATTATGACGTCACTCAACACGGCTGCGCCCGTGGAAGCGATCGAGCTTTGTGAATGGAAATGATCAGGTAACAGACGAATAAAGTATTTTTCTTACGTGACATTGAAATAAAAAAGTCAAAATATATCGCCAAGTTAACTATCTAGTGTATAATAACTGTTTGCCATTGATACGTAAGTGTAAATAATTTCAGAANTTAACTATCTAGTGTATAATAACTGTTTGCCATTGATACGTAAGTGTAAATAATTTCAGAATATTATGTCTGCACAAATTTAATGCCCAGTGTGATTAATATCATTGTAACACAACCAAACAGTCCTGAAATCTAACCTTATTTTACTTAGCATTTACTACTAAGTTTATTTAATCTTACAGTATTCATTGGTGTTCAGCCATGCTTTTTTGTTTACATTTGGCTGGAACGGTTTGAGGTCGGAAGTTGGAAATTCNTGGTGTTCAGCCATGCTTTTTTGTTTACATTTGGCTGGAACGGTTTGAGGTCGGAAGTTGGAAATTCCGACTGGGAAAAATCCGACTTCCGAGGTCAGTCGAACGCAGCATTATACAGTATGTCAGGCTCAGAACTTTTCAATCACCCTCCACATAAGCAGTCCTGCTTGTAATAGAACCATAATTGACCAATAGTTGTACACTAAAATGAATGGCTTTCTTAGCCTTCGTTATATGTTTTTTTTTTTTGTTTGTTTTACAGATTTCTGTACAGTAAAACAGGAAGCTTACAGTAAATGAATCATTCTGCCACCTTGTCCACAGCACGGAAAGCTGTTCTGGGCGGGTAGTCTGGCTCTACTTTCACTTCCTTTTCTTTTAGGACACTACGCCTGGATCACACCAGCAACAGGCATGCTACTCCATTGCTGAAGTAAACTTTTTATACGCTTCTAGTCCCTTTTTTCTCTCGACATGGGTGACTCGGACATGGTCGGGCCCATATCTCGGCGGAGAAGGGCTACCTTCTCCGCGGGGNCGCGGGGAGAGGTGCGAGCCTTCCGCCGGGGAACAAGAGGTCTGCAGCGGCGTGTCAGAGCGCAGTGCCCGCTGACGTGAGCAGAGACACTGGGAAAAAAGCTGACGGATCCTGGGAGGAAGCTCAGGGTAAAGCCAAGAACGATAAGAAGAAACGCAGGAATGACTTAAATGAGAGAATGAGGTGAGAAATAAAAGTTACCAAAGAGTATAGAGGCGTTTAGGTCACACAAGGACAGAGGGTGCGTTTGTGTTACACTGTAACCTGTTTATTGACTTTTGTTTGTTTTGTTTTTTTAAAAAACCTGTTTGACTTGGTGTAAGGGTCGTTTTAGGTCATCCTCAACAAGCTCCTTTTATTAGGTAATTCATATCTTTTCACTTTACAGATAACATTTGCATTCAGCCTACAGCCTACATTACACTACAGACCAATGTGTCCAATGTAATATGAGCTTTTTATACACTTTTATGCGGCAGCTATAAGGGCCCATACACGAGGGAACAGTGTGGGACATTGCGGTATGTCTCCACATAGTTACACAGGTTATTAAACTAGTATGAGTACCACCAGCGATAATTGGAGCGCCCCCTGATGGTACACCAGATAAGTCTAGAAATTTCAGCTGAGAATCCAAAAAAACTGAAATCTATGGAAATTCTGTTATTGTGGTCAACTAAATAATGTTGATCAGCAAAACTTGCTGTCAGTTTCATAATGAGTAGATTATGTTATCACAGTAAACTAAAAACATAACATAATAATACACATGTAGTGTTCACTGTTTGCATGTTTTGAGTCTTTACAAGTTGATTTTAATAGCATACTGGAATGACCTGTGGGTGGTGGCCTAAAGGTTAGAGAAGCGAGCTTGTGACTGAAGGGTTGCCGGTTCAATCCCTGAACTGGCAGGAGAGTCAGGGTTGGAGAGGTGAATGAGCAGAGCCTACCCCTCCCTCATTATCACCACTGAGGTGCCCTTGAGCAAGGTACCTAACCCCCAAATGCTCCAGTGANCCCCTCCCTCATTATCACCACTGAGGTGCCCTTGAGCAAGGTACCTAACCCCCAAATGCTCCAGTGAAGCTGCTCAGTGGCCAGCAGATGTCTGTGGTTGTACTGGGCAGCTTCCTGGTGTGAATATGTGAGCAGGGCATTCCTGCAAAAGAGGATTTGATGCCCCTGGATAAATAAAGATTAAAAAAACAAACACAGATTTATGCAGTTCCCACAAATAAAGGTCTTTAAGTTGCAGCATGTTCTAAATGTTTTTGATTTGTCTAATCCTCTTTTCTGTGTTTTTAACTATTAATCTGTCTTTTAAAAATTTCAACAAAGAGGCAGATATTAACCTTAGGAGAGTCACTGCAAGGACGCAAACTTGATCTTTCTGGGTGAGGGGTCGTACATCACTCAGCAATGTTTAGTTGAACTAGATATTTAGCTATTATTATTATTATAGTGGATCGTGACTTATGTCACGATCCACTGCCTGCCTCAGGCTTTAGTTTGACTTGAATACATTTTTGGTTTCTCCTGTTTTGTTTTGGTTTTTTTTGTTTTCAATAGGATCTTCATGTTTATATTACATTCTATCATTTATACAAAAATTGTGTACAAGAGGGTTTGCAATAATTACCTAATTATAAGTTTTGATATTGTCAGTCTGACAAGGACTGCGGTTTTATGTCTTCTCTGTTTATATATGTATATATATATATATGTGCATGTAGTATTATATACATTATAATATTATATTAGTATTCATAGAGGAAGTGTTTTTCTTTTTTTGCCAGCATAATTGTTTTAATATGGTTTGACTAGGATGTCAGTGTGGGTTGATTTTTGCCGATATTTATTGTTGGGTTTGCACTGGGAATAAACTTAATTTAGTTAATGACAATCTCTATTTTTTCTCTCTTCTATCCATCCATCCATCCATCATCTCACTTCATTACTGTAGCTGTCACCAAACACAGGAGTCGCTGTTAAGTTCAGCCAGTGGTTACAGCAACTACAGAGGAATCCTCAACTGGTGTGTGGTTATGCTGGTAAGACAAAAGCACACACACGCACGCATGCACGCACTCATGCACGCACACACGCACACTCTCATACACACACACACACACACACACACACACACAAACAAAATAAGACCATGTCTACTTGGGGGAATTTAAACCATCTTTTGTCACCATGTCCCTCTGTCCATTTTAAGAAGACATTTTTAACTATCATTAAACAAAGCTTTTCAATGGTGGTAAACTGAAAATGCAATTGAATCCGTTCTGTGTTGTTTTGGCTTTTTGGTGTGGACAGTACACCGAAAACTCTACAATGTGACACACCAACAGTGTTTTCAAATAAATCTGCATTAGTGTGGACATGGCCTGAGAAAGCTGATACTGGTGTAGTTACTAGGAAACATAAAAGTAATTTAATGTGCTATTTTACTTAGCTTTAATTTGTGTATGTTACTGTGCTACCTTAATGTGAAGTTTGATGAAGTTCAAGTAAAATATAAAGTTGTAAATAATAAATAAACTTGTATTTCACTGTAATTTAATGTTGATTTTTATATAAGTGAAAAATGTGAAAGAAAAATATCCCTGATCATGCACTGAAGTGAACCAGCATCAGTCTTTGTTTACATCATAGAGCTTATTGTCAAAGAGAAGCAGTCAGCAAGCAGATAATCTACTTAATACAATCAAATGAAATGACAAAAAAATACAGCAGATCTTTCTATAAATACGCATTTGTTCAGCAGCCTTAGCGTGTCTGATTCTTTGTCAGATCTGGTTCCCTACCAGCATAAACACTGCAAAAGATTAGAAAGCAGTTTTATTTGAAACAGAGCCTTACCAATCCATTTCTTGATAGTTTAAATTAAATATGTCACAGAAAAACTATATTTTTTTTCTGATTTCAAGAAATATTGCTTGTTTCGTGGTGCTCAATAATTAACTAATAAATATAAAATCTTGCTAATTTTGAGTGATCATAAAAATGATGTCTTTGTGTCAAGTTCAGCACCGTTTGCAGCTTGTTCTCCTCTGAGTCTGGAGTAAAGCCTGATTTTTGTTAATCCAGGCTTTAAACACAGATTGTTGTGTTCATCACAGGAGGATTTCTTTGATTCCCACTGAACTTCTGTCCCAACCCTATGCATGGAGCCTTTGTGTTAGGCGAAGGAAGAGAGGAGGAGAGATGAAAAAAATTTCAGGAACAGAAGAGGAGAGGAGAAAGAAAAGAAAAGAGAAGAGAGATGATATGGAAGGAGAGGTAGGAAAGAGGATTGAAGCAGAAGCGGAGACAGAAAGTATTGATATTGGTCAAAGAGAGAGAGAAAGGTGATATGGAAGGGAAGTCATGAGTGACAAGGATTAAAGGGGAGAAAAGTGAATAATAGAGGAGAGGATGAGAGGGGAAAACAGAAAAGGAAGGAGAGAAATCACATAGGGGAGTTGTTGCAGGGACTGAGAAGGAAAGATAGAGGAAAGGCGCCACATGACAAATAGTGAAAGTAAAGACAGGATGAGGGTGATGATGAATGGTGGAGGCTAGATTAGCTGAACAGACTGTTCAGGCTGAAGCTTGTGTACCTGACACCACCTTAGTTGCCACATTTACACCGATTATGTAATGAACAGAAACACACACACACATGCAAGGCAGCTTCAATGAATGTCTTTAACAATTGCTTTGTGTTACAGGTGCTGAGTAATGCTCGCCTCTTCTTAGAAAACTTGTTAAAGTGAGTAAGTCTGTTGTGGGTTATTTTTCACTCCAGTCTTTTTCATCTTACCAGCAAATTATTCACACTTCTTTAAATATATATGTCCTGCTTATACTCATTAGAGATTCACATCATGTTGGAAAAACACAAAGCAGAATTATCAGGTGCTCACAAACACCCTTCTCCACGCTACCAGAGCCTTGTGTCTTTTCCCATTTTGCCAACAGAAAAGATAGAAGAAGACATAAAATAAAGGCTGGGGTCAATTTCAGATGATTTGCTGAATATAAATCATTCAACTTGACTTTTTCTTATGATATGGTATGCCATGGTGAATATGAGAGCACAGCTGAGGCACAGTTTCCTGAACTGAGTTAAAGACCTATATTCCAACTATTTAGCTATGAGACATATTTAAATGTTTTGGGTTTTTTTTTTTTTTTTTTTTGCTTATCAGATATGGTGTTCTGGTGGATCCTATTCAGGTGATTTCTTTGTTTCTGAAGGACCCTTACAGCTGGCCAGCAGCATGCCTGCTAATTGGTAAGTAAACCTTTTTGACAATTTTTAAGTTAGGCAAAAAAAAAAATCTCCTGTCCCAAATGTCAATGTAGGAAATGTGTTGCAAACAGCGCACTTCCTGTGATAAAGATCAAAAATATTATCAGGCCATGTCAATATTATGGATACAAGTAATTGCAAAGCTTTGTTTGAAAACAAGAAGTACTTTTAGCAGTGCTACAGACTACATTATAGCCAAAGTAAAACAGAGATATATGTTGTATCAAAATCAAAATTACACCCAGTCACCCGTACAATTAATCAGTGGTCCTCAAAGCAAATCAAATGAATCACCTGGCCAATAAACCATCAAAAAAAAAAAAAAAAAAAANAAAAAAAAAAAAAAAAAAAGCACAGATGAATCTCATGTTAGCTGTGCTGAAACTGAGCTGAAACGTTACTGACAAACCATGTAGAACAGAAGTACATGGTGTGCACACAGGACAACTTGATTTTCACCAAAAACATTTTATTTTTAATTAAGGAGAATAATTATTAAACTTAAAAAAACTAGTTCTTAATTATTTTATTTTATTTTATTTTATTTTACCAGTGAATAAATTGTTAAAATAACAATATTTCCATTGATTTCAGTTATTTTGATCCTCTACAGAAATTTCCAGAGTCATCTGGTGTACCACAAGGGGGCACTTCAAGTACCACCAGTAGTACATGTACCACAGTTTCAGAACCACTACAATAAATGACAGAGAGTGTATGGGAGCAGCTTTGTATAACTGCGTTTCGGTAGACAATAACATCAGCGTGATTTATACCGCTAAACCAGTTAATTGGACAGAAAATCATATAATACAGTATGTAGCCAACAGGGTGAAATTGAAGAGTGTATAATGCGATTATACACTCTTCAATTTCAAAACAGGTGGTGTGATATTTTCTTATAGAGATGCTTTGTTTTAAAACATGCAAACATGGGCCTTACTTGCTTATATTCAAAGTTATTTTCTGCATTTATTTTTATGGTATATCACAGTGAAAGTCTGCAGTGGTGCAGCCCTCACTGTCTCTAGAGGGACAATCACCTGCCCTACATAGTGTACACTGTGCTGCTGTGCTGCAGAGAAAGAAAAAGGGGGGGGGGGGGNGGGGGGGGGGGTGTAAGCTATAGGGAAAGCATTAAATGGAATAGGGGGTGAAATGAATGAAGGTATAGAAAGGGTTGAAGAGGAGCAGGAATATAAAGAGAGGGAAAAGAGAGTGAGAGCTGATGTACTGTAAAGTACTGCATTGTCAGAGGTCAGAAGGGGAAAAGGGAGAGGAGAGAGGGAGAAAGAGAGAGAGAGAGAGAGAGAGAGAGAGAGAGAGAGATGGATTAAGGCAAAGGTAAATGACTGCACCGACGATGGCCAAGAGATATTTGGGAATGGGAGTATGTTTGCTGTCTCTTATTCTCATGGACAGTAAAGCATCTCATTCTCAGAGGGCATTTAGTACTTTTAGAGTCACTGCAGCAATCTAAACACAAGCACACACACACACACACACACACACACACACACACACACACACACACACACACACATACACACACACACGGTAATCTATCTGCAAGTCAAATTTAAAACACCAGTTTAGGAAAGATTTACATTTAGGCAACTCACTTCTGAGTTTATTTCAAGTGGTCAAAAATAAAATGGCAATTCTCTGGTGTATCTTTCTCACTTTTCTTCATGCAAAGCCTTTTACTACATTACAAAAAGGCTGTTGTTTCCAAATTAGTTCCATTAGGATTATGTTTGTTGCTTAATGTTGTTGTGTACTCTTTCTGAGTCCTTAATTCCCACTGCCATCACATAATCAAATCACATTCTACTTTAAATGAAGCCAGCCACCTCCAGAAGTCAGTAAACAACTTATTCATTGCCCTTTTCCCAATTTCAAAACTAATACACAGGTTTTTTTTTTTTAATATATATATATATAGGCTTTACATTCATCACATTTATACGAGGTTACAAAGCCAATAGACCTGTTTTCAAAAGAGATCAATAAGCAGTATTCCATCAGGCATTTTTATAATCTTTGAACATTTGTATCTTGATATAGGACCAAAAAGAAACCTCCCTTTAAATTGTCCTCTTGCCTAGAAATTAAATTTATAAAATAAAAACATAAAATGAAATTTTCAACTTGCTTGAAAAATGTTGACAACAAGCAGACATTAACATTTCTGTAAAGTACCTTACTTTCAGAAATGTCAATTTAAGGTGGTGTTGTTGTCGATTTTCCCAGTTGAGTAAGTCGTTATACTAATTAATAATTAATTAGTATAATTAAAAATCATTACAGCAATTTTTATTATTTCATTATAGTTTTAAGTAAGTAATTATGTAAAATTATGAATTGCCTCTTAAAATTCACTTTATTAAAAAGAATTGCTGAGAGAAAATTGAGAATTGCTTATCTGTTCTCTTTCAGGAAACTTTATGTTTCAGTACTGAGCAGCTAACAGGAACACCTTAAACATTAAATGTTTCACAAAGGCAGAATTTATTGTGGGTTATTATGCTGGATGGCATTATTGTGTCCATTGTGTATGCAAGAATGAACATGTTGAAATGATGCAAGCGTGCTTCCTTTAACAATTATTTAGGAGAAATAGGCTGAGTCAAACACTGTCCTGTTCATAAGTGATAAACTGGTACCTCCTTTTATTAGCTTTACTCAGCACATAGTGTATATGTACTGTGGGAAAACTAAAATACATCCTATAGTAGTTTCTCCTAAGCATCTGGAAAAACTATTATAGCCTGCCCCATGACCAATCAGGATAGGTTAAATATTGTTTTCAATCATTCCTTCTGCCAGGAAGGTTGTGTTTTCATCCTCATCTATCTGTTGGTTTGTTTGTTTTGCAGGATTATTCAAAAATTCAGATTTTGACAAAACCTGGCGGAAGGGTGTGACTTGGTGTCCAGAAAGGAAGCCATTAAATTTTTGTTGTAGATCCAGATCCAGGAATTAAAAAAAAATATTTCTTAACATTGAGAGGTGGTTTTTTTTAAATTTTTTTTTTTTATTTTTGTCAGTTTCTTCAAAAAATACCCACCCTCAATTAAAAAAAAAAAAAGTCAGACATATTTATCCCATAACAGACTATCAATATGTGCAATTTGATCCTAATCAAGGTCTGGGTCTGGGGGGGCATAATATATCCTTGGACAGGTGGCACTTTTGTGGAATTAATGGACAAATTTTGTTTCTGTGTGTTTGACCTTGGCAGGGTTTTGTGCTCTAATGAGTAACGAGTAGTTTCAGTTAAGTGTTAGTAGCTTAAAAATACTTATTTTTGTGGACAAATCATAATTATTATCCTATAGAAATGCTGACAAAATCTGCTTCTATAAAAAAAGTTTGAAAATGCATTGCAGAGTTAAGTTTTGGAAAAATTTGTCCTCATTTGGTCCTTTCTAGAACCAAAAGTGTCTTTCTGTGTTATTAATTTTCTAAGAGTATCATGAGTGCATCATTACACTAATTGATTTGGACTGGCAGTGCTGATGGATTGTTGCATTGATGAAATCATGATAAACTCTAGCAATCAAAATGTCTGACGGTTTACACATCTGTTCATTCCAGATTAGATGGATTGACATGCTAATGCTCCGATTAGGGTCTTAAAATGGAACAATTGCTGCAATTATGTGGCATCAATATGACTCAGCCTTGTTTAGTCATGCTAATAAGCAATCAGCATGCCACTAGTTTCCTTGAATTCATTCAGCATCAAGTTGGCCTGCAGATTTACTTGACGCTACTGGGAGAAAATACATATACAGTTTCAGCTAATTTGCTTCACATAATTTTAGCCTCAAACTGAAAAAGTCCAGAGGTACTTTACAAGATAAAATACATCATCAGATGCTCCTTGGAAATGCTTTGTGCAGTCTGCTCCATAGCTCAGATTTCATATTGTCAGCCTAAGAATTAAGAAATATTGCTGATTATTTTGTGCGCTTGATACCAGTGTATTTTTAACATTCTTACTGAATTGTTAAGGTTTGGCTTGGCATGATTTTTACACATGGGACAAGAGCAGCTAAGCAGTAAAGAGCAGTCAATAAATGTCAGTAAACAAGGACAATGATACTAGAGGAAATCAAAATGTGTTTGTGTGTCTGTGCGTGCATGTGTGCACATCCGCACACTTACCTAGTCATTCAGCTATCTAATCTAACAGTTGGTGTGTGCTGTGCAGCACATATGTTCTGTTAGTGCTGGCTCATTTCTTTCATATGCTGCTGCTGTGTAAGCATGTGAGGGCTTGTGACGCTCTGTGTGTGTGTGTGTGTGTGTGTGTGTATCTCAGCAGGGTCTTACCAACAGGGCAGGTGGATGACCCTACCAGAGCAAATGTGTCTCACTGACTTAAGCTCACTTCACTGAAATCAGACTCCATTAGTTATATCATCATTAGTCCTCAGCTGCTGTCAGTGGATGCTGAACCGAAATAGATCAATTGATCTTCAGTATCTAGTTTCCTTCATATCTCAGATAGATGTTTACAGCTGTCTGTGTGTTTTCCACACAGACTGAAACAGTTTTGCCTAAAAATCAGAAAGCAGGCAAATAAAATGTAATGTTTTTTTGTGTTTTTATGTCAAAGAAGCGAAATTGATAGTAAATTTAAGACTTAGTTTAGTCCAGTGGTTCTCAAGCTGTGGTATGAGTACTACCGATGGTACTTGAAGTGAACCCTGGTTTTACATGTGATAATTTTGGAAATCATCAGAGAATTCAAACAAGTGAAACCTATGGAAGTTCTGATATTTTGATAAACTATTCACAAGCAAATTTGATTTGATTCAAAAATGAACCACTGGTTTAATCAATTAATGAATATTAAATATCTACTGGAGAGAGTGTTTGAAACTGGAACCTGCCTTTGAGCTTAATCTGCCAGTAAAATAGCACCATACTGAACTTCAAACTAACTTCAGCCTCACCGTTACTGCTTTAAAATAAATTCTCGTGGATGTCAGACTTGAACCAGTCTGAAGTTGATCTATTGGATATACTATAAATACTAGATGTGTTCAATTCACAATCTGCACAAAAGAAAGAAAGCTTATCACTACTGTCATGTGCAAAGCTTGTCACTCCAGTTTGTTCTGATTTGTCTTTTTCACCAATTTTTCATCAACTCAAACCTTTATGGTTTGAGTTGATTTTTGGGGACTATAAAAGCTTACTGTGATAGCTGATTATAACAATAATTTATTTGCCTTCCCTGTCCCAAAATACATTTTTTATTGAGACATAAGAAGTGGTTGTTTCATTTTCTGGTGCTCAGGCTCTAGTCATTCTACAGAGACCTATCAGAACTGGGCTGCGGGAGAAAAAGCTTGAATGTAATTAATGTAATTTGGGACAATTTTAGAGAAGCTAACACGATCCTCTCTTTGTGTTTTGACAGTGTCCAATGTGTTTATTTTGGTGGCTCTGTACACAGAAAGGCAGCTGTCAAGGGTGAGTTAATAAGCCTTTATTTGCTCCTAAATAATAATAATAATAATAATAATAATAATAATAATAATAATAACCTTTATTTGTATAGCACCATTCACANAATAATAATAATAATAATAATAATAATAATAATAATAATAACCTTTATTTGTATAGCACCATTCACACAGAAACGCAGCCCAAAGTTATTTACAAGGCATGAAGAGTCTAAAAGTCAGAAGAAGCATAATAAAAGTCTCTCTCTCTCTCTCTCTCTCTCTCTCTCTCTCTCTCTCTCTCTTCCTGTCCAGGGTTCATTCAGTGAATTTGTGGGGTTTCTGATCCATTGTGTCAACCTGACAATAATGCTAACCTTCCCTGCTGCAGTGGTCCTACTTCTCCCCTCTGTGACCCCAGGTGAAACATTTTTACTGTTTTTTTTTTTTTTTTTTTTTTTTTTTTTTTTTTTTTTTTTTTTTTTTTTTTTTTNGGGGGGGGGGTAAGAACATTTACATTTTAAAGCATCTATAATGCAGCCAATCTGCTGTTATTAATCAAGAAAGAGCTTAGTGTGTAGCTCTGTGAATAGGCAAGCAAATGATAAAATCGTATGAAAAAGTTTCTTATACTGATATAAGTAATTGAAATCATTTTGTGCAAATGGAACCAGTTATTCATGACTGGGTTGGTTCATGTTGGCTGAGAGGAGAGGAGAGGAGAGGAGAGGAGAGGAGATAAATGCCATAATGGCCGTGGTTTGCAGCACAAGGTCATCCAAGGGTGACCGTGGTCTGCTCTCCGTGGTCTGCTCTCCACAGACAACACTACAGGATGCACTGGCATGCTATGGTCATCATAAGAGTACTTGCTTCAAAGCATCTGAAGTCAGTTTTGGACAAAAAAGTTTCTTAATGTGCATTATTTTGTACAAATGTTTAAATGTTTACATCCTCTGAATTGTTCCTGTTTGGAGAGTATATAGGTTGCAGCTTAAGATAGTTCATAACTCATAGTATTATTCAGCATATTAGAATGATGAACTATTCAGTGTCCTTGCATTACAGCAATGCATTTTTAGCATGCTAAATGTAAAATGTAGGGCCAGTGCTCCTACAGACCATTACTCCACCACTATTTTTATAACTTTTAACAAACTTGAAAAGTTAAAATTGTTTAGGTTCAAGGTCACAATTGTCATTTACCCACAAAAGTGACACAGATGGTGTGCGTCATATCAGTAAGATGATATATTTATCTCTGATAAAAATGCCATTTTTAGCCTGAAATTTTAGTTGGTATATATATCTCACTTCACCCTCATCATGAGACAGATGGTGAGTTTGACATAGTGTTTGTCATAATAGCATTTTGATTGTTATACTGATGAATTTATCACCAAGAATTCTGGGTGTTGATTTGTCTTCTATCCATTCTCTGAGTTCAGTCTCTCCTCTCCTCTCCTCTCCTCTCCTCTCCTCTCCTCTGCCCTCCCCTCATCTGTTCTCTCACTGGGAGGTGAAGGAGCAAAGGAGTCAGTCCATCTGTCTGTCTGCTCTCCTCTCAGCACTGCTGTTCTCACAGAAAGGGCAATGACACAGGGCAGGCATGCGTGCGTGCATGCGTGTGCGTGTGAAGGGATCTACCATTTACTGGACAAGTGCAGTACCCATTCAAAACATGCCTGTTCGGAATAGGTTGGACTTGGTGTGCGCTGCAGCCTGCCATAATTTTGTTCTGCACTTCTTGTGAGCTAGCTTTGTTTGCTGTATGGGGTCAGGTTGAGACCGTGCCACAGGAGCTGAGTATATGCTGCCGTGCCCGGAGCATATCCTGCTGTGTGGACTACTTTTTACCGGCACAGCTCAATTTGAGAACCGCTCATCCAAACAACTTCACACGAGACACTGCACGTCCTTGGGTTCTGAGCAATAAATCTGCTGAATATCAGCTTCATACAGTGCCAGTTCTAGAGATACTGGTGCCACAGACAGACAGAGATTCCTGCCTTTATACTTAGATGCTTTTGTTATGCAACAAATATTCAGGCAGAAATTTCAAAATGTATGAATTTAATAGGGGAATGTAATTTTAATGTAATAATGGTGAAGGAGGCTGTTTGCTACTGTCTACTGCCATTATTTCATCACTACTTTTGAAGTGGTTTGATGTGCAGAATTTTGCTGCAAAGGACTTGTGGCTTTGGAATTATAAAATATTAAGTTAGTTAAAAAAATAACCACAAAGCAATTACAAGTGACAACAGACACAGAATATCACATTGTGTTGTAGCATTGCCATTAATTTGTCATTGCCACTAGTTCACTCTATGTGCACATCTGACTCTGAGGTTGATCCTATAAGCATCTCAGTATTGAGCCATCTTTAAGTGACATATTTAAAGCAGAACTAAGTATTTAATAAACTTCATGAAATTATCTTCATCCCATATGATACATTGCAGTACAACATGATGCAATGATATTCAATAAGCCAGCTTATGAGACATAACCAGTCTCATAAAATAAACTTATTTAAATTTTATTTATTTATTTGTTCGTTTATGTATGGGACAGTGCACATTGATTAACATTGCAATAAGATATTGGCAATGTAAATGTGCTCAAAAAAGAAGAAAAGAAACAGTAATTAGAATAAAAACCAACAACAATAGCACCATCAATAACTGCAATAAAAAAGAAATATATAAAAAACAAATCCCAATACACTCCAGTTCATCCATGGCTACAGACCTGAATAGATTTCAGCCATACTTTAAGCTTGATTTTGAAAGTGCTATACTTGGAGCAGTTCCTAATTTCCAAAGGGAGCATGTTCCAAAGTCTTGTTGCTCTCATGTAAAAGGCTGAAATTCCAACTTTATTTCTTCTGAATGGAACAATGCAGTCATGTCTACTAACTGCCCTCATTCTCCCAGAGTCTCTGTCCATAGGCTCAATGAATTGGCTTAAAGGAGTGACCTTTAGTGACCTTGATAACAACATCAGTAATCCAGATTGTTGAAACTAAAAAGTAAAAATCTGTCAGACAATCTGAGGGTGAAGTTTGGTACATTTTACTAGCAGCTGTATAAAACATGATCCTTCAAAATAAAGTGTGCAACTGCTCTTTTATCCATTTTTACTATGCATAGTTGAAGTTTTTAATACTGTTGTTGCTTTAAATCAAGAGGAAGCAGAGAGGTTGTTCAGCAGGAAATCTTACATGTTGCCACAATTTAATCAAGTTTACTATTTTTATGTTATTTATCCTACATGAACACTATTTATGGAAACGTGATCTGTTATGTACGTGTTCTTGCTGTGGCTGATATTCCTGATGAAATGATGAAACAATGACAGAGACTGGCAGGTATGAGGGAATTCATTTCTCTGAGTGGNCCCTCCCCTGGGCTGACAGCGCTCCTCTAGAAGACAATATGGACTCAGCTGAGCCTGGCAGGTCTGCCATGGGACCTGTTTGAACTTTTTGTGTGATCACTTCCCAAAGAGAAATAAGAAATAAATATCCTACTATCTGTTCTTTATCATTGCTCAAGTCAACCTTTTGACAGGATTTCAAACCACCCAGTGCAGTATACCAGCCAGTATAATTTGGATTAGAAATTGTGAGTGGGAAACGATTGTGTATACCCCTCTGGGATGTTTTTCCACTTAAGCTCTGCCTCTGTGTGTTTCTTTGAACACTCTCTAGCTGTCCAGCTGCCATATTGAGCTGGAGAGACAGATGGTTAATGGATAAGATCTGCTGTGGTCTGATGCCAGGTGTGCTGACCTCCACCTCACACAGTTGGCACAACAGCTTTTTGTGTGTGTGTGTGTGTGTGTGTGTGTGTGTGTGTGTGTGTGTGTGTGTATGTACGTGTATGCGCATGTATGAGTGCGTGTGTAGTATATGAGTGTGCGTGTGTGCCTTCTTCCTGTTCAACATGACTACTGATAAAGTCAATTGCATGTGTGTGTGTGTGTGTGTACATTCATTCATATAATTGTGCCAGAATTAGAGTTAGCCAATAAGAGAAAAATGCTTTGATGTGAGATTAATAAATTTATTTTGCCAATTGCGCAAACACACACACACACACACTGGTAAACAATCCTGTCCTTGGCATACTTAAACCACAGTTTTAATAAGTTATGGTGATTTATGTTACTGAGCCTGCTTTGCTGTTCTTTCAAAATCAAATTATGTCCTATTCTTTCTCCTCCCTTCTTCCCGTTTGTCTTTCTCTTGATCTCCATCCTTTCTTGTCTGCTCTCCATCCATCCTTGCTCATTTCTTTCTCTTCTGCTCATTTGCTCCTCCACTATTCTGCATCTTCTCCATTCTTCCACTGCACTCTTTTATTTTATCTACTTCACCTCACTTAATACATCTCTGTATTAGTTTGTGACACAGTTTTTAAACCTTTCCTTTTATCCTCATCATTATGTCGGCTGTTCTCTCTTGTTTTTTTCTCTGTTCCTCTTTCAGTTGGTGGTGCGTTCATTCTTGGTTCATATACCATTCTCTTTCTAAAGTTGTACTCCTATAAGGATGTCAACATGTGGTGCAGGGAGCTGAGCCAAGTCAAGGCCAAGAAACTGGCTCGGTCACTATCCTGTAAGTTACACACACACACACACACACACACACACACACACTCAATAACTTTATGGAGTTTATTTTTAAGCACATATATTTATATATATATATATATATAGGCAGGATTGACATCTCTCTTAAGAAGCACTTGAGAATTAATTACTTAGTAATTATAATCAGTATTTGTGTGTGTCTTGTGTGAAAGTGATTTGGCTCATGCAGTTGTAGTGACACCTAATGGCTGATGAGTTCTTAGATAAAAGAAAGTTTGAGAGTTGAACCTAAAGTAACTATCACAGTTAATTTGAAACTTTGATGTAACAGACCCTAATGTAACACATAGTTCATATTATTTTCTCTCTTATGATGTCATGTCTCATATAAAATACATTATTGAAGTTAGCATAGTTAAATTAAGCATGTAATTTGTAATTCAAGATGTCAAGTCTATTTGTTTGTGTATTTTAATTCCACTTTTTGTCACAGGTCCATCAGCACAACACTTAAATGACAACCGTCAAGTTTGTTATCCTGGCAACCTCACTATTAAAGGTACTCAGATGCGTCTTTCAAGTGTTTTATGCAGCTTAATTGGTTGTATTTTTTCATTAATTTGACATTATTTACCATTTATTTTGACAGTTGATCCAATCCCTCCCTCTCTCTCTCTGCAGACATGTACTACTTTATCTTTGCTCCAACTCTTTGCTACGAGCTCAACTTCCCTCGCTCTCCGAAGATTCGCATGAGTTTCCTGCTGAGGAGACTGTTTGAGATGGTGAGAAAAATATTTCATGTTAGCGCAGCTAAACAAAATAAGCTTCAGGTGTGTGTCGGTTCCCCATTCAGAACCAAGAGCATCATGGCTTAAATCTAAAGATAGTAGGACGAATTCAGCATCTTCAAAATGTTGATATACTGAATTTTACTGCACATATCATGTTTTATAATGCTATCATTTGTAATTTTTACGTCTGTGTTATTTAATTATTTCAGTCTATTAATGTATCTGTTTGTTCCCAGCTGTTCTTTATCCAGCTGTTAGTCGGTCTCACTCAGCAGGTAAGGTCATCTAATGTTAGCTAAAACTAATTGCATGTTGCTCTATTTAATATTAGTACTAAAATTGTAGTTAGATATAATTTCATGATATGAGGTTGCAATCTAAGTATAGTTAGATTATTTGTTGTTCTGTCATCATAATCTTTCTTTTGGAAATTATGAGATGATCAAATGTCATTCTGATTTTAAAATCATGCAAAAGCAAAATGTTAAAGGATACTCAGAGTACTTTAGTGTACTATGTTTTCACAACAATACACATAAGGGTATTTTCTCTTATTTTAGCTTCTGTTTTGTTTTTTGTAACACTGCTCTTGCTTCTCTGTCAGTGGATGATTCCCATCATTCAAAGCTCCATGAAACCGCTGGAGGTAAGAAGAATGACAGTGAAGCATTTACAAACGACTGCACTGAACAACAATGTATTACAGCCTGATCCTCTCCTCTCCTCTCCTCTCCTCTCCTCTCCTCTCCTGTAGGACATGGATCTGTCCAGGATGACTGAGAGACTCCTAAGATTAGCTGTAAGTGGAGACGCAACAAATACAATACAAAACATTTACAAAATTTTTTCCTCTCCAGTGCTGGAGATCTTTCCAGTTTCCTCTCCTTTTGTAACTCTGTTTTCAACACAGTGAAACACGAAACAGTACATTGCAGTAAGTGAATAAAAGACATGAAGATGAATTTCAGATACTCTGACTTCTGACTGCAAGTGTTTTTAAAATCTACCTTTTGTTGATTTCTTACGAGAGATTACACTAAAACCGGAGCACCACAACACAATCACTATTGCAGCTGTGTAATAGTTTTAGGCCTCTGAAGAATCTAATTAAAACAATATATCATTAAAACTGTTTACTATGGTAAAAGGCATAACATAACAAAAACACATTACAACAATGAAGTAAACAAGAAGAATTAATCCAGAAATGAAAATTGAGGGGAAAATCTGCACAACATTGTGAAGTAACTGGCTGTGATAGACTGTCGTCTTTTAATCAAGTGGCAGCAGTAAATTCTTCCAGCTGTGAAGAACATTTACATCATCTGACAAAGAGGGAAAGATAGGCCCCATTTACTCCTTGCAGTAAAATGTGATCTCTATATCCAGATAGGTCATCTGAACAATGACATCTGATGTCAGGTCTTGCATATACAGCTTGCATTAAAGTGGGTTCTTGTTACCTGGATTCTGCTTGGATTATGATTGGATCTCAGTAGGTGGAAATAACTTTTTGTTGGCCAGCCTGATGAGGTCTGCATTCCAGGTGCAGGTGCATTTATGGCTAGATGCAACTTCCGACTCAAAATAACTTTATTAACGAGAGTGAGCAGAGGCGGAAAGGTAAAGCAGAGTGATATTTTCAACTTGTGGGCAGATTTTATCTCACAAGTGTCCCAGCTGTACATATTGCATTTACACCTGATTAACTGTGACTGAGATCCAATCACAATGCAAGAGTCAGACCACATATGGACATGGTCTGGCGGCTCAGATTGCATTACACTCACACTTACGTTAATTGATTATCTGGATACAGAATGCATTTTAGTGCAATGTGCAAATGGAGCATTAATTGTTCAGAGGACTTTCTGTAGGACTTTGGCTACACCTTTTGTTTAACCTGAAGTAGCCTAAGACTTTTCAAGACTTTCTAAAATATTGCTTTTAGAGAAATTGAGAATTTATCATACATTTAAAGGGTTTACTCGAGTATACAGTATTTTATATATTGTCATGCAGTGACTGTTCAGGCTGTTGGGAGGAAAGACATGGGAGTTTTGTGTCTGGCTTTTACTTGCATTTTATATGGCATCAGGGAAAAAAAAATGAATTTAGAAAGAACAAACCACCACTGTTTCAGTCAGTGTTCCTCTTTCAGTTCACACACTTTGGATGACTTTTTCCTGTGTGGGATTTGATGCTGCAGATTCATGTAGCTGACTGACTGGATCCCACCCCTCCTTTCTGTAACCTTTCCCCTTCTCCAGGTTCCTAATCACTTGTTGTGGTTGGTATTTTTCTACTGGTTCTTCCACTCTTCGCTGAACTTCTCTGCTGAGCTGCTGCGCTTTGGGGATCGACAATTCTACAAGGACTGGTGGTGAGTGTGTGTGTGTGTGTGTGTGTGTTTGTCTGTCTGCAGTATAGGTATAATATACTGTACATGTACAAGGCAAAGGTTGTGTATGCATGCTCAAGACTGGTAATTGAAAGATTCTGTAATGCCTCAATACGCTGCTTGCTGTTCTTCTTTCAGGAACTCTGAGACGGTCACATATTTCTGGCAGAACTGGAACATCCCTGTTCACAAGTGGTGTTTACGGTGAGATATTCACTTTGACAAGGAGCAGTGAAATCTATAGAAGTGAGCAAAAGAGAAGCTGTTGATTTGAATCGGGGCAACAGACTTAACAAGGCGCACTGATGAATTTGGTGAAGTGATTAATCTGCTGTGAGAGAGTAGTGGTGTTCCTGCTAGAGAAAAAATAGTGAGGTTTATATTAAACCAACAAAGTTAATAATCAAGTATTAATCTATAGGTTGATCACTCACACTGGTGTATTTTGAAGTTCTGCCAAGGAGGAAGAGTTACAGCATGTAAGCGAGTGAAGAAGACGTAATGCATGTCCACCATATCACAGAGGAGGAAGAGAGACTAATGGGATGTTTATCAGTCTAATTGACTCTAAATCGATGTCCATCCCTCTATTCATCTGTTCAATCTGCCTTTCTGTCTGTTTCGAAGCCACTTTTACAAGCCACTCCTTAGGAAGGGGTTCAGTAAGATTTCCAGTTCATCAGCTGTCTTCTTCCTGTCAGCCTTCTTCCATGAGGTAAGATTAGGAAGTAGGACCACTTTCTCTGGTTTTCTTCACGCTGTCCAGTCTTTAAAATATTAACTTAACCTGCCTCATTACAATTTGACCACTTTTTGGTGAAACTCTTCAAATCTGTAAATTCTCTCTCAAGCTGGTTCACTTGCCTTTTATTCTGCTCACTGTTGTGACTGGAGTGGATTTATGAGGACAAATCAAAAGGAGTTTTATGCTTCAGCTCAGATTCACCTTGTTAGGACATTTCATAGAAAGACAAGATGTTCCTAATAAATGTGTAAATATAATGTTTAACAGAATTTCTAGACTTTCATCCAGCAAGAAAATGAAATAAAGGCTACAGACTGTATTTCATCCTGGTGATGAGTTTAATGATGTTAAAGTTTGATTGTTTTATCTCTCAAAGTCTTGTTTGAGTGTTTAGATCACATTTATATTATACTAATTTCTACGATGATGAAACAGAAGTTTAAATTACATGGCCTCTACTGGAAAATAAATACATAAATGGGGCAGGTAATGTTACTGAGATTTACAATCTGTGATGAAAGTGTTTCCGTTTTTCTCTGTCTCAGTACCTGGTGAGTGTTCCTCTGAGGATGTTCAGGCTTTGGGCCTTCATGGGCATGATGGCTCAGGTAAGATCGCATATGACAAAAACTTTTATTTTGCAAGTCAATGTTACAGTAAATGTATATTTTTTCTTTGCAGCCTAGTTCCATTAAAAGTCAAAATTAAGTGGCTGATGGTTCTTTTGACTCCTGTGGGACGTTATAAATAGGGTTGTTTTTGGTGTTTGGCCTTGGCTGCAGCATCATTACCTTAAATAATGATCTCATTAGCATGACAGGGCCTGTTTGATGTATCAGGGGAATTATGACAGGACAGTATGTGACCTGCTTCTTGTTCTTTTCTGACTTTGTGTCAGTTCTTATTGACTATAATGTGATGTGTCACACCTCACACAAAAATACATCCTGATTCTCAAGTAATTTACAGACTGGACATGTCTCTGAAAGCAAAGGCTGCAATATTCACACTGGTTTTATTTGTCATTTTTTCACTTTATTAATTTATCAGCTTCCGTTAGCCTGGTTTGTTGGTCGCTTCCTGCATGGTAACAATGGCAATGCAGCGGTGTGGATCTCAATTATCATCGGTCAGCCGTTTGCCGTCCTGATGTACGTTCATGATTATTACGTCCTGCATTACAGACAAGAGGCTGACTGACATGAACATGCGCACGCACACACACACACACAAACACAATTTTGGCCAGGATATGTTGATCACATCAGTAATGTAGCTCAGCATGTTTACATTAGCCATCTTGGCCTGCTGGAAATGCTGGGGTTTTGTATACTAATGCAGCATCTCCCTCAGGTAATTTAACTTCTATTCTCTAGTTAAAACTTTTGATGGCTTAAAGTCCTAAAAAGATGAACTGTGGTCACATTTTTTTCCTTTTGATTGAATGCATCTGTCATGTTAGATTTTAGATATTTATTCTGTTTTACTGCCATTCTATTTCTTGTTCTCTTTTTGTAAAATGGAGCAAAACCTGTGTAAACAAGTAAAGAAAATAATGGTACTATTTATGCCAGTGTGTTTTTGGTAGAGATAAACTTCAGGGTGTAGCATAGCTGAAGTGACAGCATGTTGTGTCATTGCATTTATCAAATGTTGACAATATGATTAAGTGCCTTGGTCAAACTATGATATATGTAATACAGTTTAGTTTGTGTTTCTTCCTTATTTTTATGTTAACTGAAGGGGTTTTACAGTAATATGGACATGTCAAGAAATATGAATGTATGCTAATAATTATATAATAATAATTGATGTATTTTTCTATCAGGTTTTACTTTGCCAGTAGCAGCGTGAAAGTATCCGGCAGCATATCTATGTTTTTATACCTGAAATGCTGTAAATGGAGCACAAATCCTTGCTGGACTTTACATTTTTCTTTTAGATCTCATATGTGCGTGGGTCATTTTGTGACTATGTATGTCAGAATTTAGATTTAGTTTTCATGTGAGGAATCATGACATTTTTTAGTAGATGTTTAAATAAAGAATGAAACTGAAAAATGAAAACTACCTGAAAAGTGATCTGTTCTTAATGTCATTGACAAAACTGAAATGACATAACAGGTTTTCTTACTTTCTTGTAACTAACATGTGTGAGGCCATATTTTTCAAGTTAGATAAAAATGGACATAAATGGGTTTTTAAAAAGTTTTCCCATGACAGTTAAATGGAAAGTGAGATGGAAAAAAATCTTAATTGCTGCACACTTGAAATGAAGTAAAGCTGACGCAATAGCTATATCAGAAAAGCAGGCACACACATTGATTTATTGATATCTTGTGGTCCATCCTGCATTTGCTGTCCCACATGTAGGGTTAAGTTATCAAGACAGCCAACTTTTAGGTGTAGGATAGATTCCTTGATTTGTGTACAGGTAAGAGGGTTGCGAATATTATGCAATACGAGACAAGCAAACAACGTCCAAAACCTGAAGGAACTGTAATAATGCCGCTCTTAATAAATAAACAAAATAGGAGGTAGTTATTTTTTATTAGCTATAGTTCTTGAGAACGAAATCCTGAAAACCATCCCTGTTATACTGTACCTTCTAAAAATTCCCTAAATCGAGATGTTTCACACATAATTCACTTTAATCCACATTTAACGTACTAGTCTACAGTGGACCTGTATGGATTTTTAGCAGAGCTAAGCCTGTGAGCTGACAAAACTGAAAATGAAAGCAGGGGTTTGCAATCTACATTTATATTTGACATTAATGGTCATTTCACAGCAATGCATGCAGAACAGTAATTGGAACCTTTAATGATCTGTGAATGTAGCCTTTTTGTCAGTTTTGCTGTAGAAGGCAGGACCTCTCCCCTTTATTCCTTTCCTGGTGATTCTTCTTCATTCTTTGATCACAGAAATCAGGTCACTTGTACAGCTTACACTCCTAGCTAATGTTGCTTATAATTTTGCAATGCTTATAACACTGGCTATCCTTACTGACTCATTGCAGGTCAGTTCATACAAGAAAATCAGCTAAACCTTTGATCCTAAAAGCAATACATTTATTGTGACTATAAACTGTCTCCATACAAAGTCAGTATTAATCCTACTGGAGCATTAACTTCCAGTCACAGACATTTACCACACCACTTGTAAAATTACTAAACACCATCATTAATCAGTGATATTTATCATTGTGAAACTACCTACCAGGCTTAATATGAAAATCCAGACAAAGACAAACATCATTTTACCACTTTGCTTCTCGGCAGCTTTAGGGCAGACAAGCATTTCACAAATTGTGTGTGTGTGTGTGTGTGTGTGTGTGTGTTTTACAGAGAGAGAGAGAGATTTGAAGCATTGATGTGAGGAAAGGCCTTTGAACCTGTGTTTTGTCAGGCTGACAGCAGATTAAACAGCGTGTCTAAGGAAAATTTGAATGTTTCTGTATGTGCATTGTCAGCATGAGCTTAGATTAAACAATCATCAATTCAGATTATGGTGTCAAACGGGATATGGCTTTATATACATGATATAAAGAATTACCTCACACTAAAAGTTCAACCTTTGTAACTGTTATTTTTACCTCAAAAAAGGGACTTATCATCTTTTGACCCAAAGAGGGTCAAACTGGTCCAGGACCCAGATGTGTGTGTGTGTGTGTGTCTGTTTGTGTGTGTGTGTTTATCAGATAGATAGATAGATAGATAGATAGATAGATAGATAGATAGATAGATAGATAGATAGATAGATGTGGGGAATTTATTTTAATTTATTTAATTTAATTTAGTTTTAGGAAATACAGTATGATAAAGAATAATAGGGCACTTGTTTGGTAAGTGGCACAAGCCTTAGATATTGCACAACAGTAGTCTCAAAGAAACAAATCTTTTTTCTTTTTGTTTTTTAAATTTTTTATTTTTTTAGCTGTCATCACATTGTAACAAGCCTGCTGGGAAACCTTCTTTAGGGGTCATTTAACTGACAGCTGCACAATTAAAGTCTCACTGTGGTAAACATAAATAGAAGGGAGTTAGTTTGCCAGCAATGTGTTTCATTGCATCTTAACAAAACTGATATATGTAATATTTTTACAAGCAATCAATTCCTAAAATTCCCCTTCATAACTCCCATCGCCTTGAAAAAAACAAATACTGTTGCCAAAAAGTGAGCAGAGTTTTTATTTTAGTAATCCTCCATCCATCCTGCTCTCATTCCTGAGAAACGAAGCTCATGAGGGGATGGAGAGAATGGAGTAAAAAAGTGCAGAAAAACCTCGTCATCTCTGGTCTGTCATCATATTCAGGCTGTTCCTCACATAAACAAAGCTTCCCAGTTCCCTTGGTCATACTGAGTCACACACTGATGCATCCATTCTCATGCACACGTCACATACGTGATGATCCATTTGTCATTCCTACACCTGTACACATGAACAGACATGTTTTGTCTTTGTCTTTTTCTTTGTCTCATTCATTTTACACACACACACACACACACACACACACACACACACACACACACTGCTCTCTTTTCTGCTCATCCTCAGTAACAGGTTGATCCATGGTTTCTCTCCCGACATCCGTTATTCCGGATCTTTCCAGGAGAATGATGTCAAGCTGTGACTGATGATGATCCTCTAGACAGGAAACCAGAAGACAAAAACCTGTCCCATTCTGGAGGATGGATGGACTTTAGGTCCAGGAATAAGTTATAAAGAGACAGACTGAGCTTTACACTTAAAGCTTTTAGTCAGGCATGTTAGATAAACATACATTTTAATGATACATTAAATATTCACCCCAATTCCATATTTTCATTTAGGGGTCAGTATTGAAACCTTTCGATGCTTTAATATGCAAAAACAAAAAAACAAACAAACAAACAAACAACAACAAAATCCCACATTGATTCACTTCTATTCTTCTTGCTGAAGCACTGCTGTGCACATTGAGCAAAAACAGCGTGTTTCAGGTACTGACTCTTTAATAACCCTCTCAAAAAAAAAAAAAAAAAAAAAAAAAAAAAGCCAGCTGTGTTCTGACTGGCCAGCTGAATCAGGCCTGAGCTGGTGACTCCCACAGTTTGCAAAATGTGGATACTGGACAAACCCTGACTTGCTAGCCTCATACTTTGTGGGTGTGTCTAACCAAACTTGTGGGTCGTGTAAATTTTGATGTAAACACGTTATAAAAGTAAAGGGTTTGATTTGGGTGCATTTGTTTTTGTTTGAACCTCAAATTTTGCAACTGTAAAATCGTCAATGTTCAATACATATACACTGCTGTACTAGACTATAATCACAAAAAAAGCATAATTTGTCCCCTTGTACCCCCTTTTGTCCCCCTTTTTTAGCGTTTGACTTGCAAGTAAACACTGTATGCTTCCTTTGCATATAATACATATATAAATTGCTTGTGAACAGCATTTACGATACAGTCGTTCATTCCTCCATTTGCCAGCTAGCCAGAAAATAAGCATGTATCACTCTGTCACAGCAGGAAATGGATGGGAAATCATTCTTGCTGAAAACACTTTGTTTTAGTGTTATGCACCTCAGATACACTTCCTGGGCTTACACGTCATTTTCCTGTTGAGAACATTTTCTCAAAAATTCAGTGTAGATGGATGCTTTCTGTGCTCTCTGATTTGACAGGGAAGCTATACAGACGTGTCCCACTATGTTCCATTCTGTTATTCTTCTGTTATCACCTCCAGTAGCACTTGTGAAAAATACATCAAGTCATTTAATTTTTTATTTCAAGTTTGTTAATTTCAGTGCAACTGACAAACAAATTTAATTATCTGGAGAGAAATTGTTTCCCCACATCAAAATGACATTAATTATTTCAGTTTTTACTATTTTTAAAGAAAGAAAATGTCAGGATGAAGAAAAAGATCAAATTACTTGTTAAGCCTATGCCTATGTAGTTTGTGTTTAACAGAGTGATGACAAGCTCTGTTCAGGTTCAAGCTTCTGAGTTTATTATTAATATATCATAGTGAAGTTACACAAGGACAGTTGTATTACAAAAAAAAAAAAATAAATAAATCTTTTAAGCTTAAACCTGCATATTCCTGACAATTCCATATAGTCATGATTGTAGGAGTTTGAGTTGACAAAGAGAAACTTTTATTCATCATGTTTTCTGGGACCAATCAGTGTTTTCTATCATAGTCACCCTCTCCATATTTCCAGGTTATTCTCAAATATCACTTCTCATATTCAAATTCATCAGAAAATACAGATTGCAGTAAGCCTAGCTCCCTTCCACAAGTTCCCTTACCTACACTAATTTATTCATCTTACATAAGGGAATAGAAAAGCATCAAAAATGTAACACAACAGGGTAATTCAGGGATTCATTCTTTTATCATCAACTTCTCATTCAGTAGTAAATATTATGTGTCAAATATTTTTGGTTTGGAATTTTTCATATTCACTTAAATGCCACTTTTGAGGATACCAGAACTTTCTAATTATCAGTGATGTGTTTTTCATAGTGATTGCAACCAGATTACTTGAATGTATCATTGCTTGGATGTCCATAACAAAAAAGATAATGAAAGAAAAGAAATAAAATGTAAGGAAGTAAGATGATCAAATGTGCTTTTTAGCAATGTTAAAGTAAAGCTTATGCTATCATTAGTATTAGCATTTGATCTGATGTGTAAAAAACCTAAACTAAACCTACATCCTACTTAGGAAATCATATGTCCTATGTTTTGTCTTGAGATGTGTTGTGCATTTAGTGTCTCTGATGTTATGTACCAATACCAATTCTATGAGCACAGGCTCAACCACTGAACATGCACTGTAGGTTTGACACTAAAATATGCAGGATACATAAATCCAGCTCCCTAACCTCTGTGAAAACCAATTCCTGCATTGCTAAGTGGGAGGTATTGTCAGTCAACAGGGTACCATACACAGGTCATGATAACAGTATGGTTCTGGGCATTCCCATAATAAATGCAGTATGCCAGAATTTCCATTGTCTAGTCATAGTTTGTGCAAGATGTGTGGATGTACATTGCTCTGCAGAGGAGAGATGTCATATTAAACCTGTTACAGTGAGACA
Organism: Lucifuga dentata; assembly: GCA_014773175.1. NCBI lineage: Eukaryota > Metazoa > Chordata > Actinopteri > Ophidiiformes > Bythitidae > Lucifuga > Lucifuga dentata. The sequence continues at coordinate 29,999 of VXCM01002043.1, forward strand.
TCTGTGTGAAGTAGAGCTACAAATTTACTACAAATGGCAGCTAAGATTGCACAACAGTGGACCAATCATGTGGACTGTGTGATGGAAATTCTGAAATATAAGAGTACTTTGCAGAATAAATCGATGAGATAGATATAGTCTTTTCTGAGTGAATTTATTATAAGTCTTACTTCTTGCAAGGAGGACACAAATGAACACAGAGATCACCAGTCTCTACACCCAAATGTGTGCCGATGGTGAGTTGTACACAATATTTATACGTTTCAAGACACATTGTCTCAAGATGCATTCAACACTTGGTGAGGGAGGGTGAAGATTCACAGGAATGTTCTAAGGTCATTAAAAGCTTAGTCTAAACGAGGTCCCCTATGGCATAGTCTAAACAAGCATATCAAGCATATCAAGCATATCAAGCATATCAAGCATATCAAGTGTGGAGACACTGCAGGGACACCAGTCATAATTTTTGTGCTATGCCAGTCCCTGGGGAAGGTCACCCCGAGGCAACATTCCTTCATGTTTGACCCAAGGCCTGACCAGAACACCACAATACCTTATGTTGACCAGAGGCTTGACCGATGCACACCGGGTGCACAGGCCATGAGAAGAGACACCTATGCATGAAACATATGAAATCCCCATCACAACTGCTACACTGTAGACATCCTGTCTTCATTTGATGAGAAAGACCCTACAGAACCTACATCATTCACTCGTCAGTCATTTTAAACTCATATTATATTTAAAGGTATGACAGCATGAAAAGTGACTGTATGGTGAGTTAACATTTACATTGTCCTACATAGTAAATCACATAGTTAATGCATGAGTTGATGTGCTTGTGAACTTGTGTGCCTGAGCAGATGTGGTATGTGCATATTTTGTACATGTGTCTTCTGGCATTGGTGTGTATGTGTGTATACTGTACATGTACATGCATATGTGTGTTTGTGTGTGTGTGTCACAGCAGAATGTAAACACATACTAACACTTCCTGTCTGAAGAGTAGACTGAGAGATGAGATTTAAAGCAAGAGGAAGGGAAGTAAAAAGGCAAAAGCATTGACAGGAGGGAGGGAAAGAGAAGAAAAAGAAGAGAGAAGAAAGAGGCAGCGAAGGGAGAGAGGCAGAAGAAGATCTGAAGTCTGAGGATGTTGACAGAGAAAAAACTAAATGATAAAATAATACAATTTGGAGATAAACCTCTTGATGAATAGACTGGAAGAAGCGTGTTGAATTACTACAGCCAATGGACATGAAGGGAAATGCAAAATAAAGACAGAAGTGACAGACATTCTCATTCAGAGCTGTTCCTGACAGAAAACAGACATAAGTGGATGCCAGTCTTCAAAGAGGATGCAAGAGTGCAAAGTCAATGCAGGTTACATTGAAATGACCCAGCATCAAGTGGTTTAACACTGACCAAGGATTTGGACACTGAGGACGCTGAGGACACTATCAGACGGAGCTGACTAATGCAGAGTTAGGAATAAGGACAATACAGAAAACAAGGTTTTACTTTTTTTTTTTTTTTTTTTTTGACAAGGCACTTTTGTATTTAGAGGTAAGTTGTTGTCTTATAAGTACCCAGCCAGGGTCAACACAGCATACAACGACACAGGACACTGATTAGCTCCTGTCACAAGTACAATTATCCTACAAAATGTCAGAGGAAACATCCTCTTTGCATCAAGTCTGATGTCCTGTTAAAACCTCATTAGCTATGAAGGCAAAGAGTATTATTTGATGAGAGATTTTTTTTAAGTAATATTTCAGACAATTGATATTTCAGCATAACCTTTATTTTGACATTTCTTCTCCCCTGCAGCAAAACAAGCTGCAGGGGAGTGTTCTTAATGTATTATACAATCAGTGTACATGGAAAAACCCTTATGAACTTATACTGGAAGTTCAAATGATACTATTACTAAAATTAGATTACAGCAGCAGTGAAATGCTCCATTTGCCTTGAGGGTCTGCCTGTAAAGCTGTAATTGATGTAAGACAGCGTGAGATCTGCATTTAAGTATCCCATGCTCTCTCTCGCTCTCACAGAGCTGGAGTTTATTTGGACAGTGTTATTTGTGATCTGTATCAGAGCCCTCTGCTCTCCTTTCAGTATCACTTTACCGTAATTGCGTCATTGCTGCTTTTGATGTTGAAAGAGGAAGAACATATACCATCGGATAAAAATGGCCATGCATTAACTTTATTTTATTTTACCTGTGTAGCCTCTGCAAAACAAATCTAGTAGGTATATTTAGATTTTTTTTTTCCCAATTCAGCCTCTAAACACTGTTCATCACTCATTAGGACTGTAATAGCCACAGTACTTTTGGTGTTTGGCTGAAATCAGTAATTTAGAATATTCATAAATTGTTTTCCCACTTAGTAAATATCAATGAAGATTTTGAAGGTAAATGACCTCTTCAGAAAAACAAACAGATAATTTTAACAACATTAATGTGCATGCCCCTTCCACAGTTAGTAATGATATGCTTTTCATATAAACCAGTTTCCTGAATGTATAGCATTACTGTTTTTTCCTGCAGAAACAATGTCATAACACCACTGTTCACCATGTAATGAAAATTTAGTTAAGGATTTGTTTCTATGCATGCCACAAGACAAATCACAGCTGGTAGCAGAATTTTAGTTACTATCTGCATTTCAACAGAAGTTTATTGTGAGGTTTGAAATGTATTTTGCTTCCATTGTGGAGGCCATCTTATATCTTTTAACCTGCTTTGCTCTACCGCATTACTGAAGTCTGTGGTGACACAACTGATAGCTACGGATTGGTTATATTAAAATAAGTTGGGGTTCAACATTTATCTTCCACAGCATAACTCTGGTTCACCACAATCACTGAAAAAATGTGTGACTTGTCATTTTATTAATTTCTGAACTGAAGAAGAAAGTGATTTAATACACAATTTGTCCAGGGCAAAGCTCCTAACACTTGTTAGTGGTGTTAATGGTGATGAACTAGCTACAGTAAGCTGAATAATACCAGGGGATGTTACTGTAAAAACACCCATTTATTTCCTTCAGTGGTCTTAATGTTCTGTTGCTGGACTGGTCTAGTTAATGCTGATGAATCACATTATTCATGCCTCACCCTCAGCTGAGCATGTTATTGTCATTAGCCTGAATTGACTACATTTTTCATCAGCTGCATGATAATTTTGCTGTGAGAGATTAATTTTGGACCACATAAGCATACAAAGCTAAACAAGCAGGGCTTCTTAAACCTTTCCAACCAAGGATGTGCATGAGTAATTAAACAACATTTGTCATGAAAAGATGTAGAAAGTTGTGGCATATCAACCAATTTGGGGTTTACACTCATTGGGACACCACAATCAAAGCAAAATTGTATGATTAGACAGTTTTCATAAATAATGTTACATTTGATTGTTATTTGGGGGTGGATTGTGTATTTTCTTAATTTTCCTTGTTTTTATGGTGTGATATAGTAAGGAGTATTTGTTGAGGTTCACACCAATGGAAATGGAACACCATATGCCCTGAACTGCCCTGAAAGTTTTTTTTTTTTTTAGACCTTCTTTAACATGTTTACATCAACATAAGAATTTACCGTCTTACACTCCTGGTTAGACACACCCAGGAAGTACGAGGATGTTTGGCCATCCATTCATGTTTCACAGTCTGTGCGTGTTGGAAACTCTGGCCTGCTGTAGCTTTCCAATCAGAACTGAGCATGCGTTTTAGAGGGGGCAGTCTCCTATACCTTAAACTCAGTTTTAAGCTACTTAAATTTGACATCTTACGTTGTCAAAAATCATCCTACACCTTTTGTAGTAACTCTGAAAATACATGTAAACACGTGCATTCTTGTCCTTGGATCAATGGCTTGTCAATTCAATAAACTGCAGACTTAAGAAATTCAGTAATAGTGCATTCGCTTTAACTGGGCGCACAGCATTTTACTCACCAAGTGCAGCTGTAGGAAGAGGGTAGCAACAGCATCGTCAGAACCATATATAGCTGGATAAATGTTACCAGTGTATATATGAGACTGTGCTGCATTCACAGACTCACAGTACTGTCCTCTCTATCTATCTATCTATCTATCTATCTATCTATCTATCTATCTATCTATCTATCTGTCTGTCTATCTATCCCACTCATACAATGTTGAGATACATGCAGTTGCATGTATCTCAGTGCATCCAGTTGCTGCCTGCCCTCTGCTGTCTGCTAAGATTCACCATACGTCTCCTTCTAGCTCTTATAACTTAACATGTTCTTCACTGACAGACAATAAAAACATGTGATTTATGGAAACTATTTATAATGCAATTCTCTATTTATTTACAGCAACAAGAATCATCATCATCATCGTCATCATCATCATCATCATCATCATCATCATCATCATGATCATGAATTCCAACAGTACTGTGTCTTGGCATTCCATCAATACTTCGTTTCCTCTCCTGCCCGCAGTAGCCAGTCCCAGTAACAGCAGTGGTGTGGAGCCATATCTTCAGAGATTGGCTCATCTAGACGAGGGACTCTACAATGACTTCTACAGCCTCTGGATCACCCTCATGATCATAAACTCTCTTATATTCATGGTAGGCACTTTTTTATTTTATGGGAGCCCCTTTGATGTTATAGAAATTCTGTAAAAAAAAAAAAAAAAAAAAAAAACTACACTAATTATACTAAGTAATTAATTGAGTTGGTGGTATTTCCATTTGGGATACTTTCTACTTTTTTCACTACATTTCAGAGGGAAATATTGTACATTTTACTCCATTACATTTATCTGATAACTAGTTACTACTTTGCCTATGCAGATAAGTTCATAAAATATGATTATCTTTCCTTACTTCTTTCCCTCTTTCTTTCCTTACTATTTACCTTTCTTATTCACCATCTTTTTTTCCTGTGATTTAACTGATCTGAAATCTTGATAATCTGTTAAACCTGTATTGCACATGGATGATTTTCACCCGACAGTGAAATTAATGCTGCTTTTTTTTTTTTTTAACTGAGTACTTATACTTTTAATATTTTTCTGCTAATACATGATTACTTTTCCTGCAATACAGACTCTTTTAGACTGTTATATTCTTATTTTAATATAAGTAATCCATAGCAATAAGGCTAACCATTGTTCCTCTCCTCTCCTCTCCTCTCCTCTCCTCTCCTCTCCTCTNCCTCTCCTCTCCTCTCACTCCAGGTGGGTATGGTGCTCAACATAATCGCTCTGTACGTGTTCTGCTTCCGCACCAAACAAAGGACCACCTCGGTGATCTATACCATCAACTTAGCAGTGACAGATCTTTTGGTGAACCTCTCTCTGCCAACACGTATTCTGCTTTACTACAGTGGGGGAGCTTGTCTCACCTGCTCCTACCTGCACATCTTCAGCTACTTTGTCAACATGTACTGCAGCATCCTGTTTCTGACCTGCATTTGTGTTGACCGTTACCTTGCCATAGTGCAGGTGGGTGACACTGATCTGACCAAAACTGCAAAAATGACAGAGCTCATTTGCAGTGGAATATTCCTTTAAGACATCTGAGATTCTTTCTTTCTTTCTTTCTTTCTTTCTTTCTTTCTTTCTTTCTTTCTTTCTTTCTTTCTTTCTTTCTCACAGCACCTTTAATGGTTCAAGAGCTTCAAACTAAAATTCTGCTTATTTTCTTTTGGTTTTGTAGGTTGAAGCGTCCCGTCGGTGGCGAAACTCTAATGTGGCCAAGTGTGTGTGTGGCTCTGTGTGGCTGTTTGCCATTGTGGTCACCTACTCCTTCCTCTCAACTGCTTTCCAGCATACAGGATGCTGCCTCTCAAAGCTCCTCTTCCTTACAATCACTGAGTTCTTCCTACCCCTCATTATCATTGTGGTCTTCACTCTGAGGATTATGTGGGCCTTAGCTGACCGCCGCCTGATGCAGCAGAGCAGGTATAACCAATGTCAAAGGAAATAACATATACAGTACAATGGAGTGTAGAGTAAATGTTCTTATCTACTCTCTTCTTCTGGAATATGTTAAAATTAGGCTGATGAGAATAAAAAACCTGAAAAACACAGTTTGCATTTGCAGGAGTAAAAGTTGCATAAAGAGTTAATCGTGTGTGTGCATGTGTGTGTGTGTGTGTGTGTGTGTGTGTGTGTGTGTGTTCCATCAGGGAGAGGAGAAGGAGGGCAGTCCAGTTGCTGACCACTGTGCTGATCATCTTTACTGTCTGCTTTACACCCTTCCACATTCGACAGGTGGGCGAAAGATGAGGGTACAGATTATTTTAAAATATGGTAATCGATAAATATAGTGAAGTATAGCAACAGTATACTTAAAATAGTTTTCTTGATTCCAAAACCCTTAATAATTAAGAAGAGAATATAGGATGTCACATACAGACACTGAAAAACTTGGTAAAACTTAACATGGAGTAATAAACAGAGCTGATACATAGAAAATTATGCAGTAGCACTTAATCTGTCATCAAATATAGTTTCTGATTTTTATATTTTTACCTCAAGAAAGAAATTTAAATTTCTCATTAAATATAGAAAAGAAATTGTCCACAGTCACATGGTTGTGTTGCTTGTTGTGTTTTTCTTTCTTTTTTTTTTTTTTNTTTTTTTTTTTTTTTAATTAGGTGGTAGTGTACTTTTACCCTGATATGCCTCATCATGTGATAGTCTACCACTTGACTGTCACTCTCAGCAGTTTGAATAGCTGTATGGATCCTGTGGTGTACTGCTTTGTTACAAATAACTTCCNCTCTCAGCAGTTTGAATAGCTGTATGGATCCTGTGGTGTACTGCTTTGTTACAAATAACTTCCAGGTAAGACTGGTCTTACTTTGTGTGAGTGTAAAAGAGAGAGAGAGAGAGAGAGAGAGAGAGAGAGAGAGAGAGAGAGAGAGAGAGAGAGAGATGGGGGAATGCATTTGAGTACACAAATTTCATCATTTCCTTTGCTGCCTCTTTTCCTTGCCTTTTTCATGTAGTCATCCTTCCCTTCTACATGTCTTCTCCACACATCTACCTATACATTCTTTCTTCCGGCCATCATTTATCCACCCATCCCTCATTCATTTACCTATTTACTCATCCTTTCAATAAATTCATTAGCTTTTTCCTCTCCTAGGCCACTATGAGAAGTCTGTTCCGTCGTGCTGAGCCTGAGCAGACTAGTGGTGACATCATCAGCATGCAGCACAGCTCCAAGGCCTCAGGAGTCAACGCCATCTCCAGTAATGTAATCATGATGACAAACATTCCCACTTCATTGCAAAGAGACAATCTGGTAAAAAAACCATACTCTGTAAATCCGCTTTACACGTTGTGAGGTGACTGGGAAGAAATGAGAGTTGCTGAGTTACTGTCACTTGCCTGAGGAAATATGGCTAATATTTCTGCACTGTATGACATGCTGACCAACATCAGCATCAGCATGTATACATTACTGAGAGCTCAGGATGGACAGACAGTGCTGCCATTAATAATTTAATAATGAGAACTAACCTCACAAAAACCTGAGACGTCATGGGCAGTCAACCCAAAGTCCAACAGAGCTGGTTCAGTGTCCTACAAACTTTTGTCAACTTTATGAAGAAATTCAAAGTGTGAAGAGAGACAGTTGTGACTATGACTGGACAATATCATCATGCCAGTCCTCCCTACTAATCAGAGACAGAACACAGGAGCCACATTAGCTGGAGGGTTAGTTTACATCATAAAAATAATTAATGATTAAAATTTTCTGTTATCTAAGTTTTTTCCAGAGCGATTTCATTTAGAGGTTTAACTTCTGCCTGAAGGTCACTTTGACATATTGGTGTTGACAGATACATTGTGTGACCTGTGACCTTTTGGACTGGATCTTATCATGCTGACATTGTCTGTTTAAATCTCCTCACAGCTTTTATTTTAGCCATTTGCATTCTATAGTTTTCAAAGTAAAACAAGAAAAACATTGGCATTGAGAGTCCAAATGCTAAATGTAGGCTTGTCTAGGGCACCAACAAATGCTAAATGTAGTCTTGCCTCAGGCACCGAGGGATCCAGGACCGCCACAGTTTATTAGTCTGGATTATACAGTAGGTGTCAATGATATTTGATATCTGCTAATAATAACCACTCTTGTGCAGTAGAGGGCAGCATTTAACTTTTGANTGATATTTGATATCTGCTAATAATAACCACTCTTGTGCAGTAGAGGGCAGCATTTAACTTTTGAAGACCATGAGAGACCAAGGGAAATTTTACTCAAATAAAAAGCTGCTGTGATGATTGATGGCAGCTAAAACAATACATGTTTAGACAGGCCAGAAATAGTAATGTTTTGAAATAAATATTGATATTGTGTGCCTTGTATGTACTTCTATATTGTGAAAAATATTTTTTTAATCTCCTAAATCTGTCTTTTCAGCACGTCAAATAAAATGAATAGGATGGGCAAGAGAGCACAGATCACATCATTTTAATTCTTTAACTTCTATTTAATTTTACATTAATAGAATCACAATTATGTATTATTGTGCCAATAAAACATCTGCTGAAGCATCCAGTGGAATCTGTTTCTTCAAGCATGTTGATGTAACTGTCTGTGTTTAACAGGCTAGATGTAAGAATTTCACAAAGGTACTTTAGTTACAGGTTTATAACAATAACAATCTAATGGCACTTTTAGATTTCCAAGATTCCAGTTTTTTCAAAAGCTGAGAATCTTGGAGTAAAAATTATATTTTATATATTATTTGGCTGTTATGTTACAGAAATGCTCATATTCTTTTAACCGCTTGTAAAAAACAAATGTTTCATGATTGAAAAATAAGCATTAGTTTGTGGTTTACTTAAGAGACTGTGGATATAAAGAAGAAGAAGAAGAAGAAGAAGAAGAAGAAGAAGAAGAATAATAATAATAATAATAATAATAATAATAATAATAATCTGGCAGTGTTCTGGTTTAAATGGTTAATCCNAATAATAATAATAATAATAATAATAATAATAATAATCTGGCAGTGTTCTGGTTTAAATGGTTAATCCAGCGGAAAGCTTTATAGCCAACATCAGTTCAGACAGTTTGATATGAAGGCAATGGCATTTTAATTTTATCCTTTGTTCTGTTCAATCTATCACATGAGGGTTTATCCTGCCATATATGGCGCTACTTTTGGAACCTCAACAACAGGTAGAAAAATGAGGCTTGTAAATATCATTCAGTATTTATGAAATATGAATTAAACTTCAAATAATAAGCTGGAGGAATTTCTCTTGCTTCCCATGGGAAACTGGGTTATGGAATCTGAGCAGTCCATGTTCAAAGTCTCCATTGTTGAAGTGGTGACTCTGAGCTGCGGCAAAAGGTTGTCAGTCCCTGTCTTGGAGGCAATCCGAGGAGGTGAAGGAGGCCATCAGGGTGAAAAAGAAGGTCTTCAGGGCTTGGGTAGCCCAGGGGATTCCTGAAACAGACAGGTATGAGAAGACCAGGGGGACTGCAGCTTTGGTGGGAAATCTCAGGTGGGGGGTGAGTTCAGTGAGGCCATGGAGAAGGATTTTCAGTTAACCTCAAAGAAGTTGTGACAAACAATCAGATGACTCAAGAAGAGGAGGCAGAGCCTGGCCTGGGGTGCTATCAGCAGTGGAGGGGAATGGCTGGTATCAAGTGAGGACATATAGTCTGAAGGTGGAAGGAGCATTTTGAGGAACTCCTGAACCTGACCACATGCCCTCCGAGGGAGAAGAAGAGTCTGAGGACACTGGGGAAGGCTTGTCCATCTCTCTGAGGTCACTGAGGAAGTTAAAATGCTCCTCAATAGTAAATCACCAGGGATGAGATTCACCCTGAGAGGCTGAAGGCTTTGGACATTGTTGGGCTGACGTTCCTTTTTAATGTTGCAAGGAGGTAAGGGCAGTGCCAAGGGAGAGGGGTGGTGGCAGACCACCACCACATTTATGAGCACTGGGTAGTAAAAGAAATTAGATTGTGGGTACAATGAAAGCGACCAAAATGAGTTTCCTCTGCAGGGTGTCAGAGCTCACCCCCAGGAATAGGCTGGGGAGTTTGGACATCAGCTTGGATTAGAACTTCTGCTCGTTCACATTGAAAGGAGTCAGTTGGTTTGGGCATCTAATCGGGATGCTTCCTGAATGCCTTCCTGAGGAGGTATTCCAGGCACATCCAACGGGGAGGAGATCCAGAATACAGTGGAAGTATTTTATATCCCATTTGACCTAGGAATATTTTGGGATCTCTAGGAAGAGCTGGAAGTTCTAGCTCGGGACGGGATCAGGGCAGTTTTGCTTGCCATGCTGCCTCCATGATCTAAACCTGGACAGCTGTAGAAACTGGATAGCAAGTCATCATACAGATACAGATCTTTGCTCCTCCTGTAGATTACAGGAGGTGCAAAGATCTGCTGTGTCTGCATATTTGACAATAAAAGAATAAAGTGCAGTATTTTAAAATGTATTTTCTTTGGCTTTATTAAATATGAGGTATTTGTGAAGCAATATGAGTTTTTTTTTTTTCCAAAATACGATCAGTAAGTGATCTCTAGTCAGTGACCTCTTGAAATTTACAAAAAAAATATTACAAATTTTTTTTATAATCATCATCATCATCATCATCATAACTGGTCGCAGAAGAAACCCATCATTAATGCCCCGCCCCCTGTAGATGAGTGACATGGTGACGTCAGCGACGCTCTCTTCTGCTGGCCCCTCGCTTTGTTACTGTGGAAACCATTGAGATTGATAGCCATAGTAAACCAGATGGTCACTCAGTTAGCTGGCGAAGTTAGCCAGATTGCTAACTCAAAATATACTTTTCTAACATGATTTCCAAAACTACACTGTACATTGCACATTATTGATGCGGCTTTATCTTGGAAGAGTAAAATCTCAGGTATGTTACATTTTTCTGCCTTCAATGTGAGCGTCTGTCTGTTTCCAAACTGGCATGTAGCTAATGTTAGCAACCTAATTTATTAGCTGACCTAGCTCTCTACGGTAACATTAGTCAGCAGGTCGAACCTCAGTCATCGTGAAGCTAACACCGATGAATACAAGCAATTATTTTCACACAGACTTATTTATCGCCGTAACAACCCTAGTATCGGTAACTCAGGTGAGTTATTTGAGGGGCCTCTGTTGAAACGTGTCCTGACAGGTTGAAAAACAAGCCCCCCACACACATACACTACATTCTTTTGAGAAATACATATTTCACCTCTGCTCCGGTACGATACAGTGATTTCTGTACATTCTGACAAATTGACAGAACTTTCTAAGATCTGTGATAAGTGATTCAATTAGCCAATTGTTTATTTCGTTGTCCTGTTGTTTATTTGGTTGACTTATAATTTATTTACATAGAGAAAGACAGGGGGGCGAGGGAGGGAACAATGGTAAGGAATCTACTATATGCCATGACCTCTTACATACAATCATTAGCCTCCAAAGTTGGCATCTAACTACCTGTCGTGGCTTTAACACTTACGCAACAGCTATGGTGTTGTAATTAGGCTGGATTTCTTTATGCATCTTTATAGTCTGGCATTATTCTGGTCCAAAGGTTGGTATGGTTACAGTTAATGGCATTTTATTGAATAAAATCCACATAACACTTCAGTGGAAAGCCTTGCATTCAGCATGAATACCAGATAGATAAAGTGTGACATTTTATTCTTTGTTTATTTTGATCTATCACGATGCTTCATCCTCCCATAAACTGGGAGTTCTGCACTTAGTTATGTATTAAGCATAAATTTGTTGCCAGTCCTCTTTATTGGAGGCATTTTGACATTTTGTAGCCTTCCCAAATTTCCTTGTTTGGACCCTGAAAAATAGGTGGAAAGAAGAGGCTTGTAAGTTCTTCATTATTTATAGAATATGAATTAAAATTCAGAGAATAAGCCATCATATGGCATGTTATTCTTTGTACTGATTTGCAGCTTTTGCTTACTTTCTAACTGGAGTTTGTTTTTCTGCAGGTTGCTGTGTGACTTAAGGGATCTTTGCCAAGGAGTTTCCACTTGCTTTGACCACGACCTGCTGGGAAGTGCGCATTTGTGCACACACAAATCACCTACTGATACACACTTAAAACATACGTAAACCAACAGACTAGCCATAGAACACACAGTAACAGAGCTATTGGAATGCTCTCTTAACTTATCACAAATTCAAGCGGAACACAAACTTCATTAACCCCACCTCCCTGCTCCTCCCCTTGATATACCCCTAACCCTACCCCTGGACCTGCTCAGAATCCACAGGAACACCACCACTCTCCTGCTGAGCTACTGAACGAGAGTACAAACTGTTCGCATACCTCCCTGCTGTCCACAGGATATAACCCCAATGTGCCTGTTGGCCTGATGGCAAACTGAAGAGAACATGCAGTCCAAGTATTTGTTCAAGCAGTTGGGCAACTGAATGGAAAAGAAATTTTTTTTAAATACGGGAATCAGGAATCAGTGATTATCACCTGCTGTATAGATTACATTTTTTTAGAAGATGTTCTTTCTACCTTAATTTTTGAGGCATTAAACTCCTTAATTAATCATGACTTTGTCTTGTCAACTTTTCAGTACTTTATTTTAGTTGTACTGATCACGGTCCTAGATTTGGGAGTCAGAAGGTGCTGACTAACAAAATGCTGCCTGATTAACCGACCTGAATTTTTGAATTTCACTCATACAGTGATTGAACAAGATGAGCACCATGTACGATACCTATGTTATGAACATATTATAGAGTAAAGTTGTATTTTAATACAAAATAGGAAAATAGTAACTAGACATATAAATTGAAAGATACCACTTATCCAGCAAAATAATGCCTCCTGTGAAATCAAACCAAGATGTAAATGGAGGACATGGAGTTGAGGCTTCCGGCCTTCCAGAGAAGAGAAAAACCAGAGAGGAGGGAGAAGAGAGTGAGAATGAAGAAGAGGAGGAAGGCAGAGGTGAGCGGATCCCTCTGCATCGATGGGTAATGCACGGAGCAGTGATGTTTGGCCGTGAGTTCTGCTACGCCATGGAAACAGCTCTGGTGACACCCATACTACTGCAGATAGGTGAGGAGACAAACACCCTCTTTCTCACACATAAACACGTGCTGGTGATTTCACTGTTACAGATGAGTAAAGGTGAATTAATAGCAATTCTGGCAACAATGCTAGTATTTCCCAGTGCTGGAATACCTTTTCAAAAACTGGTCATAAACATCAAGTTCACCTGTATCACAAAAAATGGATAACTCAGTCTTGTATAGAAGTAAGCCCCAGATGGGAGAAACACATGGTGTACACTTTTTTTTTTTTTTTTNCTTTTTTTTTTTTTTTTCACTTTTCACATTGTACTAGGACTTAATAGTAAGTATACCCCTAAATAAATTAAAAGTGGTAGGCTAACAAGTTTTGTCAGTTCAGTTTGAAAGCTGTTATTTTCTTTAGCTATTCTGTATTTCATGCTCTATTTACCCTGTGTAATATCTAGGCTGTTTTTGCAAACTTTACTCGTGTTTAATATGTGATGATGCCTGATGATGATGATGGCTGCGTCAGGGTGTCATGTAACCTGTGTGCCCAGTAGCAGCCAGCCGGGGTCATGCAGCTAGTTGTCAGGCTTTTCACGCCTAGTAGAAATTGAACAAAGGTAATTTTTCCTGGTAAGGTATGACAAGAATGTAAAACACAGCACATTCCACAATGTTTTCCTCCCTGTTGAATGAATTACGTTTAAATTCTTTCAGCCAATCTCCATTCACTTTTTAAAACAACATTGCACATTTACTGTGCATCCATTTCTTCTACATACAGTTTACCTTTTAGGGTGCTGCAGATTATCTGATGTATGAATGAGGTGATTATTGTCTTTTGTGGCATATGCTTATTGCATCTGAACAGAACCTCTAGTGTTTTGGATTCATATTTTTCCGGATATAATCAATGCTTTGAATTTTATTATTTTTTCACGTGAAACTGTCCGCTATGGCCCTTTTATTTTCTTTTTCTTTTTTTTTGGAGTCAAACTAGTGGGAAGGCAGGAGCAGAGCACAGCAAGGCAGTGTGGGTAACATCTTATTCCCATGAGAACCAGTTAACACACCCAGTCAGCTGACTGGCTGGTTTCTGGTCCATGAGAAGTTTCCATTGAAAACTTTAAATAGCTTAACATTGGGACTTTGCGAGGAATGGAAAATCTGGGAGTTGACTTATTGTTTTTCCACTGTAACAGAGCTGATATTGCATTGTCTTGCATTGCATAATGGGGCATGTATATGGGGCAAAGCCAGTACAGTGAAAGCTGTGGGTTGCTTGTATTAAAATGGGAATTCACAGAGGATGCGTGTTTCCTGATTTCAGTACAATCTGGGTCCTTGTTCAGTGAACTGAAGGCAATTTCACAACTTCCTGGCTGGTTTGATTATTACACGTCCCTTTTTGTGTTGTAACAGGTTCCTTCTAAAGCAGAAAGTAGGAGAAGCAGCTGTTTCTTCAGCTGTGCACTGGTATGCAGGAGCTGGTGTATGTTTGCTTTATAAACAATGGAACATAAGAAAAAAAAAATCATGTTGCGTCTGGTTCTATCCCTTGCTTCCAGAAACATTATTATAGTCTGGCTGCTTTCTCTGGTTGGGTCTAAATGTAGTTGTCTCTCTGTCTGTCTGTCTGTGCTTTTCAGGTCTTCCTGAGCAGTATTACAGTTTAACCTGGTTCCTCAGTCCCATCCTGGGTCTACTCTTCACCCCTGTCATAGGCTCAGCCAGTGACCGCTGTACTCTAAGATGGGGCAGGAGAAGACCCTTCATACTGGCCCTGTGTGTGGGCGTGCTGTTAGGAGTGGCACTGTTTTTAAATGGATCATTAATCGGTAATTAGAATGTCTTAAAGAGGATCATTTGGTAGAAACTGTAGTAATTACTATAAAGCTTAAAGTCTTATACATTTTGTGACACTATTCTAGGCCTTTCCATTGGTGACACTGCAGGCAGCCAGCCAATTGGTATCGTCCTTACTGTAGTCGGTGTGGTGGTGCTGGACTTCTCTGCTGATGCTGCTGAGGGACCAGTCACAGCCTACCTTCTGGATGTTGCAGACGGTGATGAGCAAGACATGGCCCTAAATATTCATGCCTTCTCTGCAGGTAACTCATGTACATATGAACACACACACACACAGAGTCCACATAGATTTTCAGAAAAGGCCCTCAACAGCTACGACAGCCTGCAAATGATTCATAATGCTTTTTCCAAAATGTGAGTTCTAAACATACATTATACATGTAGAAAGCATAGTCACAGAAATACTGTCTGTTTTTCCTTGTGTCTTGGATTTTGTGGGCATGTTCCCATTCTTATTCCTATTTCCTCAGGGCTTGGTGGAGCATTGGGCTACATGCTGGGTGGTCTAGATTGGACAGACACAGCTCTGGGCCATGCGTTTAATTCACAGGAACAGGTCCTTTTCCTGTTTGCTGTCATTGTCTTCATTATCTCTGTCATACTGCACATGCTCAGCATCCCTGAGGAACCTTTCTCTCCATCCTACCTGCTCAAAAGCACAGAAAGTGGGGAGTCTATAAGCCAATTGTCTTTTAGGCCCATTAGCCACATGCTACAAACTCTGGACGTAATTGGAGAAGAGGATGCATTTGTGCAAGAAAGACAAGAAGACAACAAATCAAATCCTGAGGAAGGGGAAATGGATTTCCTTGCTGCGGAGCGTGTTCGGAGCAAAAGTGATTCTGTGTTAGCGATGCCAGAGTCTACAATCCAGTTGGATCCTGACCTTGACCCAGATATGCAACTTTTCCTGCCAGATGTGCATCCCATTCTACTGGAGACACAGGAAGAGCTAGAAGATGCTTTCATGCCATCAAAGCACAGTATTGGCTCCTCATCTCCTCCCTGTCTACCTGCTCCACCTCTTTGTGATACACAAACATCTGCTGATGGGATGCAGGCGTTAAAACATACAAGCCCCATTTTGCCTGACCTTCATGATCAGACAGATGGTTCTCCTCCTCCTCCTCCTCTGCTCAATATCAGTCCTAGTTTGGAAGACATGCGTTGCAACACAAAGGTAATGTACAGCTCCTAAAATTGCAGATGGTACCAGTATGGGTTTAAGATTATTGTGCAGCTATGAATTATTCCATTTCCTGTACAAAAATTGTATCAACATTGATAAATCAGTTCATGTAATTTATGTGTAATTGTCTCCATGTTTACAGTTGTGACAACATGGAGTATCTCAAGAACAAAACAGCCTGTTGTTGTAGTCTGTATGTTTCTGTGATTGAAATTTGCATATTTATGCTTTCCTCCTGTGTAGACCCAGCAGACCAAGGCTGCCAATGGTGTCAATCCTGGCTTGTCAACTTCTGGCGACTCCCACCCAGTCAGAGGCCATGCCTCCACTAGGCAGGGGAACCGCCCTTCCAGCACCTCAGTTTCATCACGACCTCACTTCTACAGACATGTATAGTTGAAATGATCATTTATGAAATGACTTTCAATAATCGTAAATTGTGATGTTGTGCTTGACATTATAGTTCCTCTTGCTAAGGTAAGAAAATTGATCCTGATCTTTCTTTCTCCAGCCATCCTTCACTTTCTCTTATTATGGACGAGTGGGTTCACAGCGGTATCGACTGCGGCAGTTAGCGCCTCGTAGCCCTCTGCCAATCACCACCTCCCGCAGTCTGAATGATCTCACTGACCTCCAGCGGCATGCCAAGAAGCGGAAGTTGCGGTTGTCAGCTACCAGCCTATCATCTGAGGGCTCAAGTAGTGAAGGAGGTGCAGAAGGGGGTACCAGTGTTCGACTGCTCTGGTTGTCCATGTTGAAGGTGAAATAAACTGGAAATCTCCTTAATATTGATATTGGTTTCCTGCTGTAAGTTTACTGTTGTATCATTATTATAAATTTGCCATTTCTCACTATTGTCACTACTTGAGCAGATATAGATGTCCATTTATTTCAGTGGTAGTCACAGTGCTCAAACATCAACATCTGTTCCTATGGAAAAGGCAAAGAAAATGTCTACTTCCTTCTCCTCATTCACCTGCCAGTCTTGATTATTTCCGTTTCTGTGTTTGATAGATGCCGAGGCAGCTGTGGAGACTGTGTGTGTGTCACCTCCTCACTTGGTTCTCCATCATAGCGGAAGCTGTGTTTTATACTGATTTTATGGGACAAGTCATTTATCATGGAGATCCCACGGTACATACACAAACACACACCCTTGTGCTCTTACATGTTTTGCTATCATGGAAACCACACAGCAGGGGAACACAGCCATACACGCATAGACAGAAATGTAAATTATGCACTTGCACACATAAAGACAGCACACATTCATTTATGCCTGTGAACCTTTGAATACCAAATATAAAGAGCACAATATGAGCTATCAGGTGTGTTTGATAATTCAAGTGTTGTAAGACACTTAGTAAGTGCTGCAATGATTCTGTTCTCTCAGGCACCAGCTAATTCCACAGAGCTGCAGAGCTATAACAAAGGAGTTCAGATGGGCTGCTGGGGACTGGTGGTCTATGCTGCTACTGCTGCTGTATGCTCTGGTTAGAACACTCTTTATTATATTAAAACTTCAAACTGATTCATCTATTGCACTTGCATAACAAAATGAGACATCAGTGATAGAATTAAACTACTTGATCCCTATTTTGATCCTTCTATTAGTCCTGTCTTTAGTAATTGATCTCTCTCTCTCTCTCTCTCTCTCTCTCTCTCTCTGTATCTCCCTCTTTCCAAACTCCATCCCATCTTCACCCAGCTATCCTTCAGAAGTACCTGGATAATTTTGACCTGAGCATTAAGGTTGTCTACATTGTTGGAACACTGTCATTCTCAATAGGTAGGTGCCACAAGCTGGTGGAGTGTAGAATAGTAGATTTGGGAGCAGCTATATATTGTGTGTATTGTCTTTTTAGTTTGTAAAAAAGTGGAGTTTAATGTATTTAAACAGACAAAATATTTTTATTCTCCTTTACTTTAGGAACTGCTATCATGGCGATCTTCCCTAATGTTTATGTTGCCATGGTGATGATCAGTACCATGGGCATCATCTCCATGAGTATCTCCTACTGTCCCTATGCTTTACTCGGGCAGTATCATGAAATTAAAGAGGTACACACGTACACACACACACACACACACACACACACACACACACACACACACACACACACACACACAGATTTGAAGCCAGTGAGACAATCCTGTTTGTCACAAACCATTTGTTGAACATGGGAATTCTTGTTTGTGATACACAGTTTTACATTACATTTACTGTACATGCTTGGTTCATTTTTTTCTCCTGCACCATCTCTTTCTCCAGTACATTCACCATAGTCCAGAGAACACACAAAGAGGTTTTGGCGTTGATTGTGCGATCCTAACCTGTCAGGTGAGCATTCATTGTTTTAAATCCTAAACTTAGTTGTATTTAACTTTGACTCAACGATATGCTAAACAGTATTTTGCCATTGATATGATTTAGGTTGTGAGCTACAGTGAAATGATGTATTTTATCATATTTTGATCTTATCCAGGTGCTAGATGTGGCCATGAGAACCAGAGGAAAGCATGATTGTCAATTCAGCATATGTTGTTGTGCTGCACCATTCTAATTAGTTTGGTTATTTCCAGGTTTATATCAGCCAGATTTTGGTTGCGTCGGCACTTGGAGCTGTCATAGAAGCAATTGGCAGTGTGCGTGTCATTCCTGTGGTGGCCTCTGGAGGTGCCTTGCTTGGCTTCCTTACTTCCTGTTTCCTAGTGATTTACCCAGATGTGGAGCCCAGCAGCTCAGAGCAGGACAAGGGTTCAGTTACTTTACCTGGAGATGTGGACCCTAATGGAGCAAGAACCAGTCAGGAACTGGTACTGGTAAAATCAACAGATGGAACAACGAAAACCAAATATCACTCTGTTGTTTGATCATGGACACACAAAGAGTGGTTTACATTTATCCTTACCAAGCACAAGCAGGTGGGGATTGTGATTTAGGATGTGATGATCATGGTTTCCAGGTTGAAGAGTCAGTGCCTTTCTGAAGGAGAGAAGAACAGATTGAACAAAACTTTTTTTGACAATGTCACAACAGGAATCAAGCAAAAATGTGGCAATCATGTCATACTCTCACACAAAAACTTGGAGTGCATTCCAATTCAGAATTGTTTTAGAACTCATAAAAAGTTTTATGACTGAGTAAAGGTCGTATTTTGGCCTGTTTCCACCTCTGCCCTGAAATAAGTGTTTGTAAAAGGGATGAGTGGTTCGATTGTAGAAGTAAGTGAGCCTTTTGACAATGATTAGGTCTGACTACTGAAATGAACTTTAACCTTTGTTCTGAAAACGTTTAACTGGGAAGCACACAGAGCACTTTTTGTTTTGTCACATCTCTGAATATTGCTACATTATATTGCTACATGTTGCTACATTAATGCTGCAGACTGATTTCATATGACTATCATGTAAAATCTATCTTTTATGCTGCTGTGACAGGCTCGTCACTCAGCATTGGCTGTGTGCATCCTGACCAGAGACACACAGCTGACTGGACAATCACATGCTGTAAAAGTGTCTTTCTTTACCTCTCTATTACTTGTTGTCAAAATAATGTAATGAATGTAAATTTCTGTCAGTGTGGAATACCACTTTTTTTTTTTTAAAGCCACTTTCCAATGTCCACGTTTAACTTACTGCAAACAAACTCATTTTCAGTTAGTGCCCAATCTTTTTTTCTTTTTTTTTTTTTCATAATTTCAGTATCATTTTTACAGAATGACATTGGAATTATGAAAGCCATATTGCCCTTTTAGAGCCATGGAAAGGGGAAAAAAGACAGGGAGCATATAATTATATTTTGTCTGCCAGTTGTGGCAGAAAATATATTTTGGTACTTCGCCTATGTTATGTGAATGTGCTGTCCACATTAATTTATTCAAATCACTAAATTATCTTCAAGTGTTTCAGTTTTTTAGGGTTTTATTAGTATAGCAGAGTGGTGTTCATTGTGAAAGTGCTTTTAAAAATACTTTTGAACATTTGTCATCTTTAGCCATCAAGAAAAAAAATTGATGATGAACTGTGATTGGCTGAAAGATTAGTTTTCTTATGCTTTTAATTGAAAGAAAAATGCCCCGGTATAACACTTGCTTGCTGTGTCATTTATAACTTAAAGTTGGTATTGCTGTGCAGAAAAAAAAAAGGATAACTAAGAAGATAAATAGTTTATTTGGTGCCAGTACTCTATTTATCTTAGAACCATTAGAATTAAGAATAAGAAAGAAAGATCTATGGAGCATCTTCTGATTACTTATGTTCCTCTTCTCCTTAATACTGCTGTTTCATTTACCACTGATTGGTGTTCATTGGTAAAGGCTGTTCAGCTCAGCTAAACTGGCCTTTTGAGTATCGGTTTCTTTGGAGAGGTTTAGTGACGTGATCTTATTTCTGTTTCAAGGACGCTGTAATAATGCATAATGCATAATGAAGATAGACAGGACCAGTTCTATGCAATGCAGGTGACTGTGACTATGCAAACTCAAAGCCCTCTCTAGGGTGTCATGACCAAAACTAGAAGATGCATAGGAGCGTAGTCTATTAATCTCTAGCTGTCAGTTTGACATCACAGCTTCAATATCCGCCATTTTGCTGTTCTCAAGTGATGTATGTAACCATTTGGGAGATTTTTTTTTTCTCTAATTATGAGCAATACCAGTGGTACTTCACAGCTGGACCTAGTATCCTACTGGCTACATCATTATTGAGCTCATAATGACAGGAAAGTGGCCTCTGTGGTGTGACTGCTACAGTTTGTCATTGAGGACTTTTGTCAAGATTCAGATATTGTGGTTTACAAACCATATAAATGGAAAACTTAGGAAATAATGAGAAATTATAGAACTCATTACTTTGCTAAGTAATGCATGGACTGTACTATTGTGTGTGACATTTTGCGTGTGTGCTGGTGTATTGTTTTAGGCCTTGTTTTCCAAAAGCATCTTTCTATGACAGTCTGTGTTTCCACTGGCTCCCACAGGGTTTTGTCATCATATTAATGTTATACTGTAATAGTTTGGGTATTAATCATTTTTATGCTTATGATGCTAAGATAGTGTTTTTTAATCAGTTTAAAATGCCGATGTAGAAAATCCAAATATTTTATGGCTCACTCTTGTAATCAAAATCGATTATGTTTTTAAAATTAGTTTTCTAACCTGGGATTTGAAATGCTAAATGTAAGATCGGCTTAACTTTGTTGTCAGAGGACCAAACAAACAAAACACAATCTAAGCTAATGGATGCTTTAGGGAAATGTCCTTAAATTTGTTGGGGATTAGAAATGGTTTACCCTCTACCTTCCATTCCTCCTAAAAGCTGTTTCAGAGGTTTCAGAGATCTCTCCCAGAAGCAGTCATCATGTTTCATTGCCAAACTACTGAGTAAGAATGCATTCAGCTTTATCTGGTTTGTTGAACCAGATCAAGAGATGACTGCTGATGTATCTGAAAATTATTTTGATGATGTTTATGATGTTTTAAAAAATGTCTAGTGATAATGTCACATACATTATTTTTGGCTTATTTATTGCAATTTAAACCTCTTTCTTGAGGAAACTCAAGCTAGTCCTATGATTTTATTTTTAAAGTGTGCTGGTGTATTGAAAGCATTTTGATTTTATACAAATGTCACCAAGACTTCTAAAAGCCAATCATGGATGTTTTTAAGTGAGTTTTGACAAATGCCTTCATTTTGCTGCTCTACTTTTGTACCAGTTACTTTGAAAAAAAGACAATGAATGCACCTTCAACTGTGAAAATGTCTGTGTTTTCATTGACAGTCCCTTGCACATATTCAAACTGCATTTATTAAGCTGTGTTTTCTTTGTATGCTGTTTTGGCAATTTGTAACTATTTTATAAGTAGTACATGACCTTATAAGTTGAGCAATAACCCACAAGAGCTTGATATGGTGGTTTTAGAAGCATTGAAAGGCACACACAGTAATAGTGTTGTAGCTTCAACTACTTTTATACCCAGGAAAATGTTTCCTCCATGGAAGTTATAACAATAAAATATATCAGTTGAACAAAAGACCAGATGTTACCTTCTCTTGCTTTGTAAAAACAGCGTAGCTATCAGTCTCGTGAAAGACTTATTTTCTGTCTCTTTACACTGAGATAATCATGAACCTATGAATCTTCCATAGATATGCAATACACATGGATTTCCAGCACCAATGGTCCATCAGTGCCATCTTCAGGCCAGTATAAATTACTACAGGAGTTTTAAGCTGACAGGTAAACCCTGAAATAGAAATTCAATGATTTTATTCAGGAGAGTCTATATCTACAAAAGCAACTTTCTCCTGTTGTCGAAATCACAGCATCATGACTTAAATAAATATAATGTTAAGAAATAATTTTTAAAAAAAAGATCAAAATTGGTTCATAACCTTTCGAGTAATACAATCTCAGAGCAATAAAAAAAAAGTTAAACACTGACGAAACATAAAAAGCCACCCAAATAAAACGTATATCAAAACGTAGGGGCAGTTGGGGTNGGGGATATTTTACACTTTTAAAGGACTATACCAGCGATCGTGCATGTTTGAGCCCAAAACAATCCACATACATGTTATGTTACTGAAAACCAAAAATATAGAACTTTAACGTAAATTTTAGATTTTTTTTTCTGCCTTCCAGACTGCCATTGGTTTCAGTTCATTCCAGTATGCTATTAAAATCAACTTGTAGAGACTTCAAACACGCTTAAAATAAGTAATCCATCAGTAACCTACAAACAAGATGTGTCCATTGGGGAGCTGCATGGAAAACAATGTATGCCTCCGCCAGGGAATATAGTCCCAGGATCAGCGCGCGTGGAGAAACAGGAAGCGGTGGGTTTGTTTCAGTCGGAGGGCTTTGCTGAAAACTGGTAGTTATTTAAGCTCCTAAACACAGACCGCTGCCTTCATACAGCAATACTGGTGACAGAAGAGCCGCACGGATGTCTGAGAGCAGGTTAGTACTCTAAAACAGAAATACTACTAAAAACAAGTCGTGGTTGAAATTGGCAGGCAGGTAAGATAAGGTAAAGTAAGTAAGTAATGTAAGGTAACCGTTTTCTCTCATCTGTACAGCAGCTTGTAACTCAGAATCACAAGCTGCAATAAACTGCATTAAACTTGCGCTTTTGCTTCATGTTCTGTTGGTATGAATCTGTGCCAAACTGACTTATGAAATTTTAACCTTGTTATTTATAGATAATCCTAGTCCTGGAAAGTAGCTCACAACAGGCTGATTTCTACAGAAACTCTCTTGTTTTGCATCAGTGCTCTTGTAAATAATCCATAATTTGTCATTGTAATTGGAAGAATGTGCAAATATTCTATAGCTGATGATGCAAATTAACTTGTTTTAGTTACTTTTTTTTAACATGTGTAACTTTTAGTAGCACGTGAAATGTTTAACATTTTTCCTGAGAGTAGCATATAGAAAATAGATGAAGAATGTCTGAAAATAAATGTTTGTACTTCACCCAGAGCTGTTTACCATCACTGACAAAGTATTCATGGCAGCATAATCATTCATAATAGTAAAGCGCTAGTGATGTGAGGTTTCTTTTTTTTTTTTTTTTTTNCAATTTTTTTTTTTTTGTTTTTTTAGAAGCAGATCAGAATGATAATGTGTAAAGATGGAGATATCAAGATGTCTTATGTCTGTGCTATGATTACACTTGACATTTTGAGGTCAGATTTTTAAAATTTCACATTGGTGCTAAAGTGTAAATCCTCTTCTGCTTTAGTTTTCCTGCTCCTCGCCTCGGTCTCTTTGCACAGCTTGTACGTGTTTTACAGCCACAGTGGATCCAGACTAAAGGAATTTCAATCACATTGTAAGCCTGACCCACTCATGTTTACAACATTGGAATGTGAGCAAAATCAGATTCTTGAGTCTTGAGATCCGCCACTCCGTGTACTCTGACATTATACGAAGATTTGTATTAAGGAAGTGTAACTTAAGTCCAAGTGTTGGATCTAAAAAAGTTGAGCTGTTGAGGGATATAGTTTGATAAGGAATTTGCAATATTTCAAAGACTGTATGATTTTGCTTCATGTAAAGATGACCATGTTACATCTCTGGATGTACAGCAATGAAGTACAGTTCATGTGGCATATTTCTAACAGGATATTAGTACATTTTAATGTTGCTTTGTTTGCTTTACTCCTTTTCATCTTGAATTATTGAAATGCACCACACTGTAAGAGCTAACGTCACGTGATAGGCATATTTACTATAGTTTAGAGCAAAACTGCTTAGGTCCCACTGGGGATCAGTTATCTCTTATCTCTTAGCTTATGTCCATTTGAATGTCATTTGTGTGACTCTGGTAGTATTTTGAAACTGTAGATACATTTTAAAACAACACTCCCTGTATAAAACTCAAATTCTATATGCACATCAAAACAGCTCCTCCTAACTTCAAGTAAAGTTGCTATATCCAATTTATTAGTATATAAACAAAATGAACACAGATCAATTTCAGCCTTGTGAGAAGTGCAAGAAGTAGAACTGAGGAAAGATTGTGTACATCCTGAATGAAGTAGAAACTTCTGTAAGACACAATGTGGAAATATGGTTCTGTGGACATTGTGGGTGTAATAATTGATGAGAAGCCATTGCAAGACTCTGCATCTTGAAATAACCTTGCGGTGAGGGAAATTCTTGACTGTGTCTTCAGAAGATGTTGTTGATGAGAGCAACAGTGGTGATAATGAGCTGGAACAGCCGCTGTGTCATGTGGTGTGACATGGTCTTTACTTAGCTAATAATTGCTTTTTCCTTGAAGAAAACTGAAGATGAGAGAAATGGATCAATATTTCTCCTTACTGACGCACAGGCAGAAGTAAATATAGAATCTGTTTTCTGTTATCTGTATCTCTGGATGTATGTGTTTCATCTTCCTACTCTCTGACTTTCTCTTACTTTGACCTTCCTCTTCATCTCAGGCTCAGCGGTTTTGATTCAGTGGGTCTGAGTGGGGACTGATTCAGGTTCTACTTGGGTCCTGGCATGTTTCGGTGATGGCAAGTCATCTGCCTCCTGCTCTGCTTGAAGCCTGTGTGGTGGTTGGAGCATCTAATGAGAAACTCCAGGAATTCCACCAGGTATTTTCCACCAAACCTGCCCCTTCCACAGACATTATTATGCATTTAACTATTTAACTGATTAACATTGCAGGGAGGTAGTGGTAATTTACTGAGGACCAGTCCCATTTTCCAATTTTTGCCCATTCAGCAGAGCACAAATGGGTCTTCAGAGCTCCCCATGTTGGAGCCAGAGGTTCTACATGTCCTGGCACCTCCCTTTATTAAGTGTGAAGTGGTGAAGCCACATGGGAGTCCACGGAGGTCCTTCCTCAGGAAGAAGAGGGAACAACTTCCTTCACCTGCAGCAGGTTTGGGAATGGCAGTGCTTTTCTGCTTTGTTGTAACTACTGCCCACCCGTTGAAATTTGTTTAGAGTTGGAGCATAAAAGTCAGTCCAAGAAAGACAGCAGCCAAAGCAATGAGCATGTTATTTTCTGTTGCTGATTAGTTTCTTGACAATTTATCTGAGGCTCTTTGGATCAGTAAAGTAAAAATCTTACCTATTATCAACGTCAGCTGTTGGTGAAGTCATATTTTTCTTGTTTTAGCCCCACACACGTTTGCAGGTGGAGGAGCAGCAGACGCAAGAGGAAGTACTGAAGATGTTAGTGCTCTAAAAGACATCGATCTCATGGCTCTGCCTCAACTCTGCTTCCCTGGTATTTGGTATTCTCTCTCTCTCTCTCTCTCTCTCTCTCTCTCTCTCTCTCTCTCCACACTCACAATGTGTGGTAAAATTTTATGCCGGTAAAATTTTACATTTTGAAATGTGTCAGTTCTCCACTGAGCCATTGTGATTGCTGCTGCAATACATTCAGATTATCACATTGGTACAAAGACATACAGTATGTGTATATGCAATACGGACATGACTGTGAAATACAGGCTAGCACTTGTTTACATCGACAGTTTCTGCTGTAGTTATACAAGCTTTCTGGGAAACATCACAGCATATTGTAATTGTAACTGAAGCATGTCATGCCTTTGTGAAACTATCATTTGTTTTTATTCTTCCAGATGGTCTCCAAGTAAGCAATGAAGAAAGAGCTGAACAGTTCCACTTCCTGGTTTTCACTGATGTCTTTGGCAACAAGACCCATGGAGTAGTAATGCAGTGTTACCGACCTATACTGGTACACATGCTATACTTTAGCCATAACACTTCCCATACTTAACTCTTAAGAAGACACAATGGAGAAACATAAAATGATCACATGTTGGAAGAGAATGTGTTGATGAATAGCATCTCCTCAGTGTTATTCTACATGAAACTAGCTGAGAACAACACAAGCTTTGAGTGAAATCAGCTTGCTGATTGGATTGACTTTCCTTTGTTTTTCAGGAAGTCGCACTGCATCAGAATGAAGCTGGGATCTCAAAGCTCCCTACCCTTTTCTCTGCCTATGGTTTCTGTGTCATATCCAAGCATCCTTATTACACAGCCCTGAAAGACTGTTTGTCAGGGTGAGAGCCAGTGGACTAATGCAAATTAAACATGCCAAAATACAATGCAAGCTTCATTTATCTTTACTACATGCTGGGAAAGTAAAACAAAGTTGAAGTTGGCTGTGGTCCTTTATCCAATTTTCCCATTTTTTTTTCAAAGTTTAAGTGGTTTCTCAAGTAGTTTCTTGCCAATTTTTATTCATTTATTGTTACAACTTGATATTAGAAATAACTGTACTTCTTTCTGTCACTGTATCTGTTAGTGTGTTAATCCAGCTGAGAACTTGTCGTTTATCAGACTTGGAGGAGCAGATGAAAGAGTTTGCCATCAAACTAACACTGGTGCCTATCCCACCTCCTGGACAACTGCATCTGGTGTGTGTAGGTGTGGGTGTGTGTGTGTGCGCGCGCGTGCTTGTATGTCTGTGTTTGAACATAGCTGAGGACACTGATAGTCGTAAAAGGTATCACTGTGTACTAGAGTCTAATATTACTTTACTTAATTACATCGCAGATCCAAAGTTGATTGTCTCTTGAATGGTTATATACAGTATTTATCAAAACAGTTTGTGTGAGTATATATGCACTGTATTTATGTGCTACAAAACTGTATACATGCTTGTACATATATATTATTTTACTTAGCATTCTCTGACTATAATGCTGCTATTTTACAAGCCTAATAGCAGTATTCCTTATATATGAATATGACACAATACTGTAATACTATTTTCCAGATGTTTACCTTGCATCCTTTGACCATCATGTTACCGTCTAGAGAAGACAAAGACCACCCAGCCATAGATTTAGATCTCCATCTGCCTTTCCTCTGCTTCAGACCACAGAAACTCCTGCAGGTAACACATGAAGCAGGATGAGGTTGATCTTACTGTGGCCCATTTTACACCTTGCATTAAAACATGATCTTTCTATCCAGATAATAATGTATCCAGATAACAACATTGCATGTTAATGCTAGATGTCAATATGACCTACCACTGATGGCTTTTTATGTTCATCTCTCTCTCTCTCTCTCTCTCTCTCTCTCTCTCTCTCTGTCTTTTTGTCCCTGTCTCTCCAGATGATATCCTGTCTCCTCCAGGAACAGCGAGTGGTCTTATTTTCTGCTGATTGGGCCAAACTCACTCTTGTGGCAGAGAGCTTGTTGCTTTTTCTACAGGTCAGTTCAAACTCTGCTTGCACAAAGGCAAATTGTTTGAATTTTTTTTTTTTTAATTGAACTTTTTTTTTTAATTTTAAACTTTAATATCAGTTCAATTTCAGTTATTTTTCACTTTAGAAACCAGTTGGGAATGCAACTCAATCATTGTTGGATATACAGTATGTGAGAAAAGCAAGTGTTGGACAGCAAAATGTTTTCTCAAATTATTATTTTTTTATTTTTTTAATTCACTGCTTCAATGTAAAAAGTAAATTCAACTTCATACAATTTAATTAACAATATAAGGACCAGCTGCATCTCTTATTGAAAACTTGTAGCTAAAAAGGTTGAAGCATTGAAGGGTCTCAAATCAGTCATAACCTGAATTCATCCATTTATCAAACAGCCCACTAATTATTTTTATCCTTTCTTCATTGATCATTCTTTCAGCCTCTGTCATGGCAGCAGCCTTATGTTCCTGTTCTGGCCAGAGGCATGCTGGACTTCCTCATGTCTCCGACTGCCTTCCTTATGGGCTGCCATCTCAGACATTTTGAAGAAGTTGGTGCTGTGAGTACCTACAAATCTGTGAATAGTTTTTTAAAAAGGTGTTTGTCATCGCTGTTTTTTAGAGAAGAGAGCTTCACTAATTTTATTTTTGAACTCATTCGTTTGTATACATTTATTTTTCTTTATCGAAATAAATGTAAAGTCATGAAAATGAGCTATCACAGGTATTCATTTGGATTTGCCAAATTATTCTGCATAGTTATGTCTTTGTTATTTTTAAGTGACCACTTTTTTTTCTCTAATTTCTAGATGTTCCTTACAAATATTGACTGATTTTTGCCTGATCAAAGTAATGTGAAATGAATCAATAACTGTGCATTTATTGTAGGAAACGGATGATCTGATTCTAATCAACATTGATAATGGAAGCGTCTCATCCTCACATTCTGAAACTATTGATATACCGGAGATTCCTCTGGCTGCTGCAGACTGCTTCACACAGAGGTACCATTACAGCTCATATTGCTACACTTCTACTATGCTGCATACATGCACATATCTCCTGAAAGGTGCATATACTGTAGACTTGCCCCTGTTTGCTCATATGAAAGTGTTTTTTTCAGGTGTTTGTCCCTGCAGATGCATTATGACCTACATCAGTGCCACCTTGCCAGCTGCACTGATGTCAATGAGCAGCGGGCACAGAGGAGGACGTGGCAACACAACCTCAACCATGACATCCAGAGGATTACACTGGAACTCATTGTCAACATATTCAGGTTTTTGTGTGTGTGTTGTATGGGTGTGATTGAATCTAAGTGGATTTTAGTAGAATAGTGGTTTGACCTTACACAGAGTTTGGTCAGCGTGCAGGATGTGAATTTCCCACATAGGCTTTCGTAGCAATGCCAATCATAATGCCACGATGGCGAAATATCTCATATTTCCAATCCTTCAGATCAGATGCAACACGATACAAACTACTTACCAAAGGTCATGATGTTTGATGTTGATATCAACCTTACTGCCAATGAAATCTGATATATTCAAAGTTCTTTTAATTACCAGCTCTGCTTTTTGGCCCAGAGTGTCTTTACATGGAGCATGGTGCTGTCTTGAAAAAAAAAAAACAAATCAAGGAGTTAATAACACTGCGTGCAAACATGTAGTAGCCTTTTAAAATATTCAGAATGTGTGTCATGGGGGTTGTGATGTGCTGTAATGTTTATATGTGTGTGTAACAGGGATGTTAAGAGTCATCTGAATCATGAACACCGAGTGTTTAACAGCGAAGAGTTCCTGAAAACCAGAGAGCCAGCTGAACAACTTTTTTACAAGAAAGTAGGTACTGACTTAGTACTACATGGGAGTTTTAATCTGCCCTTCTGTTTGTTTTCTTATACACACACACACACACACACACACACATTTTAGTTCCACTATCCAGCTGATTTGATACCATCCCCCTTCGAAACTCATCATTCATGGATCACTAGCCACAGCAAACCCATCTCATACTTCTCCAAAATTACTGCCTCAAAAATAACTTACTGAAGGTTCCACAAGTTTGAGCTGTTGCATGTATAGTAACTACAATATACTACAAAGAGATAATAAAATAACCTTCAATTCATCAAAATGTAACACAACAATTCATGTTTCAGTAAATTTTAGATTATCAGCTTATCTCAGAACAGTTTTAAAGGCAAAGGCAAATAGCCTTCCCTTTCTGTAAATATACCTTGAATTTTATATTAACCCTGGACTTTGGGCTGTAGTCCTGTCTTGTACAAATGACACTCTTATTCTTATTCTGCACGTTTATATAGTACAGTGGAAAGTAAGTATGAGTAAATGATATTGAATGTAACACATTGGCATCTATAACACTCACTAATGTGTGTATGCTGTAACAGTTTCCCCTTAACCTTCACCAGGTGGTTTTGACTGCCTAACCTTAACCGTACCCAAACCATATTTTAGTTGCCATGTGGAAATATTGTTACAGTATCTACATAAGAATGTTTGGTCTGGTGATGGACATGATAATAAGGTAATAATATTGCTGGATTTAACATGCAATTTGCTGTCTGTTATTGTAGGTGTTGGAGACCCACATTTTCCACTCTTTCCTGAAGGATCGTCTCAACAGGAAAATGGACAATTTCACTCGCATGGAACTCAGCACTCAATCTGAGATGCAGAAGTGAGTAACTGCTAAGAAAAAGACTAAATAAATCACACCAATGAGATTATACTCAATCTGAGACTGTGATGTCATTTCTAAAGCTTAGCCAGTAAGCCTCATGTTAAATGATAATATCTTTTAAAAAAACCCATTCTCTAGGATGAAGGCTACTGTAGAAAACCCACGTAGACCCACAGTGCAGGAGATTCAAGCCAGGAGAAACAGCTCCATTACAGAGATCAGGTTGAGCAAGAGACTGGGCATGAGCCTCCCAAACCTGGGAGATGACCAAACTATCAGCTTCCACAGAAACACACTGCTGACAAGGATCATCACATCATACCCTGGTGAAGAACTTTACAGCTTTAATAAGGCCTGAAGTGTTAATTAAGAATTTTACATAAATAAACTGGTTGAGAAAGATTAAATTAATCTGTCTCTCACTCACTCTTTCTGTATCTCTCTCTACCAATCCTGCTCTTGCCTCCTCCTCATAATGTTATCTCATTTTCTTCCTCTCCTAGCTCTGAGAACTCCTCCCAAGCCTGTAAAGGTGTTTAAGCTTCCTGACTTCCCAGCATCTCTGTCCTTCCACTCTGTCCAAAGTTATTACAGTGAGCTGATCCAGCAGCTTGGCAAAGCTATCTTCTCTGTCCAAAATGAGAACTCTACTCTGCAGGCCAGGTATTCTGCTTTCATCATCCCTTAGGTCCCTCCTTTCATCTATCAAGAATTGTCTTTTCATTCCTTTAACTAGAACTGTAACTTTCATTCCTATAAACTATAAATCATAATTGATGTACTTTCGGACTTAATCGATGTACTAGCCATTTTCCAAACAAACCATACATTTTAATATTGATTTCTTACCTTTCAAGAAGCCATAGGTTTCCATTATTTCAGTATAATAAGAAAATCCAATTGTAGTATTCAAATTTACTTAACTGGGCAATCTGTCACTGTTTGCTTTATTTCAAAGATGCTTTTTTCCCCCTCAGTTTAGTCTTTATTAATTCACATTATTTCATTTTGTTACTGTCAGTATTCTGAAGCGACAAACACTAAGAAACACAGTGAGTCTCTCTTTGCTTGCTCCCCCACTGAACTCTGTTGTCTGACACACTTTGCTGGAACTACTTTTTTTTATTTCCCATTTTCTTCCTGTTTTTGATCTTCTATTTTCCACCAGGAAACTCTGCAGTGCTAACCAGGTACTGTCATTGACTGAGAATCTTTCTGTCCAACCAATGTGTATCAGCAGGATAAATAAAATAGTTTTCTCTCTGCAGGTTGTACTACCTGCGTGGTTTCATTAACACATTGTGTTCACGGCGCCTGGATGCTCTGAGTGATTTCCAGAACCTCTATAAGACGGACATTGCCATCTTTCCCACTCAGCTGGTCACATGGCTCGTGGACTCACTGCACAAAGATGAGAGACAGCGAGCTGACAGACGACCTGAGCTCAAGAGACTCATCCTCAAGGTCAGTCAGCTTTGGATAGCTTTAGTCTAGAATTTTAGCAAAGGAGAGCATCCCGGGGGGACTGGGGAGTCCTGATCTGATTTGTAAAACCTCTGGTTTTTAAAAAATGTTCTTGTCCATTAGGTGAAGACAGAAAATGAGAAGCCGCTGGTCCAGCACGATGACCATGTTAAGAGGTTTGAGCTTCCCCGGACACACCTGCATCAGGGAGAGTTTGTGCGCTGTGTCCAAGAGTCTGGAATTGTTAAGGATGTAGCAACCATACACCGTTTATTTGATGCTCTTACTGTTGGTAAGTTAGGAGGAGGAGGAGGAAAGTGTGTGTGTGCGCACACCTGTTTTGACGATATTTTTGATGAATTAAGATCACCATATCAAACCTGAATCATTTGAATTTCATGTTTCCAGATTTCAAACAAAAATGTATTTTGTTTTTAGCCCTATTTTAAAATCTTTTGATTGGACGTTCTCTTAGCTGACATAGTGGACACAGCACTACTGTACAATAATCATCTTCCCCACCAGCATTACATGAAAGCATTTTGATCTAATTTCATCGTCAGTGGCCGCACTGTGAACTTGAAGCAGCTGACCAATAATTTTAATACTCTGTAAGCATGACATACAGACTGTCCAGCACATTGGAATAGACACAAATCATGATGGAAGTTTTAAAGTTGTGTGACACGATGGAGCCAAAAAAGTTCCCTAAATGGAGCTTATTCTACCTAGTTTGCAGTTTTAGCAGTCTGCAAATTCTCAGAAAGAGGAAAGATTTAATTTTGCTACTGACTCATATTTGGGAAAAGCACACCATCTATGGCCTGACTAAAAAAAAATATGCCAGCTATAGTGCGAGTCTAGCATCTTGGCTTCTTTTTTCTACTTACCTTTCTGAGAAAACCTTCAATTACCCCTCTTTTCCTGATTTCATGATAACAGTTTATAAACAAAATTAACAAAATAATGCATCATACATTTTCACTGCAAATATCAACCCCAAGATCTCAGCTTGACAAGTCAGTGGACATAAAATACCAAGAGAGTCTGATAGTTTTACTCGCAGTATAAGTCGTACATAGATCAGAGTTCTAATTAGTAGAACTAATGTGTTCTCTATAAAGATTCTCAGTGATGGATATCAGAGGATACCCAACAGTAGTAAGTGGGCTTGAACTTGTCAAAAGAAATGACTCGTGACAAGAGTCATGAAATGTATTTAGACTTATATAGTTATAAACTTATTGTTTATCACTGACTTTGAAGCCTCTTTAGGACAATTGTTTTCACCATGTTTTTCCTGTTTTTTTGTGTCAATTTCATTTGATGGAAATAGAAACAAATTTGTAACATGGCTGTCTGACTGATCTTCATTTGATCAAACCAAAGTTCACGTCACTGGTTAACTCAGTAACTCATTAACAACAATATAACCATTTTGAGGTTAAACTAACATACACTTACCTGTGTGTGAGAACTTTGTAATTCTGTCCATGTTCTATGGATGCATTTTTGGATGTGGATGTGCTCCCATTTGCATGTTTTTCGGGTTAGGGTTAGGGCTATGTTTTTCTTTTCATCGTTCCATGTGTAAATGTTGTGTGTCTTGTGTGTGTACTATATGGTCCACTTGTAAGACTATCTCTGACAAATACATGCTGTTCTGTCTGTCCCAGGTAAGCCAAAGCAAGTGGACCCCGAACTCTTCAGGGTCTTCTATACTTTCTGGAAGGAGACAGAGGCTGAGGCACAAGACGTCAACTTGCCCTCTGAGGTCATAGAGCACCTTGACAACAGTGAGTGTGTTTACAAGTTGTCGTCCTGTGTCAAGACATCTCATGGCGTTGGTAAAATCGCCATGACGCAGAAACGCCTCTTCTTGCTTACTGAGGGACGACCATGTTTCCTGGAAATCACAAAGTTCAGAGACCTCCAGGTCAAGTTTCTTGAAAATATGAAAATAAAATCTAATCTAGTTTATTTCCTAAATCCTGATTCATATAAATTCAGAGTTACTAATAAATAACTATATGAATACATGCCTTCCTTCTCTCTGCTCTGCCTCTCTCTAGGAGGTGAAGATCTCTTGTTCTCCCTTCCTTCTTCTTCGTATTCCTTCTCTTCATATCCAAACCTCCAACCAGCCTGAGGTGTTTGAAGCCAACCTGAAGACAGAGACTGACCTCTGGAACCTCATGATCAAAGAGATGTGGGCTGGACGCAAGATGGCTGATCAACACAAGGTACAACAAAAATGATCCCAAAACATTTAGTCTGGCTTGTCTGCTGCTGTGTTTAACAGTATGTTTACTACTGGCTTTTAGATTCACAGTACATTCACAAAGCATTCCAAGACACATCATATGCATCAAGTATTGTGTACCAAACCTAGACAAAGTGCAGCAATAATGCTAATTGGCATATAGGTTGATGTAACATATTTATATAGCAGAGATTGCATTGATGGTTTAGTTACTTCTTTTATAATTTAACTCAGTTTTAATGCAGTGGTGTTTCCATGTGTCACACTGACATACATGGATCTTTTACATTCAACTCCTCTTTTGTCTCTTTAGGATCCACAGTACATGGCTCAGGCTCTGACCAATGTTATGTTAATGGATGCTGTTGTAGGCTGCCTACAGAGCCAGAGGTCCATATATGCTGCCTCAAAGCTAGTTTACTTTGACAAGGTCAAGCATGAAGGTCTGGGATCACTCATCTCCTGATTCATTTAGTCTTTTTCATCTTCTTTTGTGTTCCTTCATTCATCTAATCTTTATTCATATTTGTTGACCAGAGCCCATGATGGTGCCTACAACCACCTCAGAGACTCTAAAACACAAGATCAACCCGTCACTGGATCTGGCTGAACCTCAGACTGTACACGTGCTACTGTACACACCAGGTACGATTTGGAGCAAACTGTAAAGTGTTTGTTTCCTTAGTTTGGTCACCTATTTTGTTTTGTTATATTTTAGTTGCATACAAATGTTGATTGAAAAGTTCTTAACTCTGAGCCGTATTTTCCTGCATAATCTCCTTCCAACTTGACACACTTCTTCCAATGATAGAGAGACTTTGTACCTTTTTCATAAAAGTCCTGATCTTGTCATCTTAGGGAAACCAGATTCCAACAAAATACTTTTTTAATGTTTGGGAAGAGCTGAAAATCTGAGGGTGAGTATGGTTGGTGCTGAGCAAGTTCAAAACCACAATTATGTATAGCAGCCATGGTGACAACTGAGAACTTATCAATCAATCACTGTTAAAATATGTGTGTCCAGCGTGTCTGCCTTTACAGTTCACAGCATCAGAGAAGTTTAGTGAGTATTAGGTTGTGGGTAATGGTAATCACTGTTCATATACTGAACCACTGACTGAGCAGTGAGATTATCATGTGCCTCACATTATCTGTAAAGATTATTATCTCTGTGTAATGTATTCTGTGGCTGTACACTTCTTCTCGGTTTACTGCAGTCACAAGACTGTTGAATGATGTCGTATGGAGCATTCAGGTTAGAAAAGAGCACAATTTCAGCATTAATCATTGCTTAAAATGAGCGTGGATGATGATGCATTTAGATTGGTTAGCGACTCTGTGAATAAGAATCTGTTATTGATTAGGTTTCCTAATTAAAAAGGGGGAAGTTTGTATGTTTATATGTCAACAGTGGGAAATAGTACGTGCTTCTGTGTGACTGTGTAGACGTGTATAAGTTATACATGTTTGTATGGCAGCAGATGCTCCATTTAACCTGATTACTGTAGTTGTGCTGTGTATTAGCAGGCAGCATAACACAGCTGCCTTCGTGACTCTCATTTGGTTAGATTTTGGCAGAGAATAAAGCTTCTCAAAGCTACCCGTCAGTTTTACAAGATAACTCAATTCATGGGATAAATTGATAAACAGAATGATAAGGAATAAAGCAGAGAGCAAACAGAGCTGAGTGATGTCATTCTCACATTACAATTGTGATGTCATGAAAAATTCAACGTGAGACATAATAGTTCCTAACCATTTTTTAAATTATTTAAAATGTAATATTACAATTACAGAAATCATAACATTGTTACTGTTGACTTTTGGTAGCTTTTAAAAATTATTTTCTGTTGAAATTCCAGAGTTTTACCGTTTGAGGATGTAATGTATTAGAGCTTTGTGAAAGACATAGACACACTATCACACATCACTATTTTACTTCCTTTCCTTAATCCTGACTCTGTCATCCCTTTTTTTCGCTATTTTTTACTCTGACCAGGTCAGTTGACTTGTAATGACTCAAAGGGTGAGATAAACCCAAAGCTGTGGGTGGCGCTGAGTGGGGGCAGGGTGGTTGTATTTGATGCAGCGAGTTGGTCTATGCTGCAGGCCTGCATCCAAGTTGGAACATCACAGTTGGTATGAGTAGAAATCCTCTTTTACATGAGTTTTTGTTACTCATATATTTGTTAGAAGCTTTGTCAGGCCCATGATTAAAACAGAAATAAATACACATACATATTGCACATTTGTATATTTAGTTCTGTTAAAAAAGCTCAGCCTACCTACAATTCAGCCTAAGTCATCTTAAGCAAAATTAACCTCCTCCTTCTCCGTTACGTCTTCTTCTATGGGATGTAGAACTGCATGCTGGGGTTGGTGCAGGAGCAGGTGTGGATTGGCTCCCAGGACTCAGTGATTTACATCATCGACACTCACAGCATGTCCTGCAACAAACAGCTGACTGAGCACAGACAGGAAGTGACTGGCCTCACTGTGGACACCAGTGATCATCACAGCAGGTTGACGTGATTATCTCCGCATCAGTTATCCAAAGTTCATTTCAGTAAAAGTAAATGTATAAATGGACATATTGCAGAGTTGTAAAAGTGTGTGTGTGTGTGTGTGTGTGTGTGTGTGTGTGTGTGTGTGTGTGTTTCCCAGTCAGCAGACATATTCCTGTAGCTGTGATGGGACCATTCTGCAGTGGGACACATCCAGTCTCAAAGTGAAGAGACAGTTCCAACTCAGATATGATCGTCTCTCCTCCATACAGGTCCACGACGGCACACTGTGGTGCTGTAAGTGCCCGTACTTCTTCTTGCTTTCTCCTTTATAGCAGTTGTCTGGTTCACTTAATCAGTGTGTATATTGGCTGCGATAGCTTATTGGCTGAATGTACTGGCTGTGATCCAGTTACATATGTGTCAA
Organism: Lucifuga dentata; assembly: GCA_014773175.1. NCBI lineage: Eukaryota > Metazoa > Chordata > Actinopteri > Ophidiiformes > Bythitidae > Lucifuga > Lucifuga dentata. The sequence continues at coordinate 67,167 of VXCM01002043.1, forward strand.
TGTGTTATAGTTCTTCTTCATTATCTATAAATGTCTCTATATAGGAGGAATGTTTAGACATACTGATATAGAAATGTGTGTGTGCCTCCTCAGGCAAATGAAGAGACAACATTGCCATGTTCCCAATATCCTCTTGTTGAATGTAGCAAAATCTTACATTTTTGGTTCTTCTTTTTGGTTCAGAGCTACCAAACTGCAAATGTAGCATTTAGTCAGTCATTATTTCATTATCGACAGATTCAGACTAGTCACTTTTGGCAGGCACCCACTTATTGCCGGGCTGATCCTGTGGCTCAGTTCCATTCACTCTGAAGTACTTTACATCTTTTATGGGTATAATCCATGAGAGCTGAGGGAAACAAAGCACAGACAAGCAAGAGTCACTAGCAAGAAACAATTAGTGGAAGCTGGTTGTGTAGAGGGCGAAAGTGTCTGTTGGACATTTCAAAGACAGATTATCAAGACCACTGAGTTGTGTAGTGTGAAATTGCCAAGCTGTGTGTTGTGAACCACACATCAAGTGTAAGACGTATCCACTTTGTGAACTACGCAAGCAATCCAAACAAGCACCTGTCCAATAAAAAAGGACACTAGTAAAGATTTTTTTGAACAGAAGTGTTTGTGCATTTGCAGGTTGTGGTGACAGCATTGTGGAACTCAGAAAGAATGGGACACCAAAAAGGAGGACAGCACTTCCAGAGGACCTACAGAGCATGCCCAGTTGCTTCAGCAGCTTCATCTTGATCCTGGAGGTAATTTAAAAATCAGCACAGAATATGTTAATCAATCAATCAGGCCAGCAGCCATTCAGCAGCAAGTCAAGCCGCTCAACTAGTTAGCGAATGAAACAGTCACACAAGCTAAAAAAAAAACATCAAGCAGTTTGTAGAAAATGCTCTCATCAAATATGTAGCATCTAGAGAATCTTGAGGTAGCCAGAAGCTTTTGACCAGTAGCCACTGCAGCTGAAAATGTACAAATTTCAAAGACTGACCAATAACTTTCCCTATACAGGTGTATTAAGAGGTCATATTATATGTCATATTATAATTGTCATTTGCCTACCAAAGATACTGGTAAGTATAAAGACTCACTGGCAGAGGCTGAAAGTGTCACAGTACAGAAGTTTACTTACCTACAATTTGAAGTGCTCATATTTTAATTGACTATTTCCACTTGGTGCTTTCTTATGCTTCCACTCTTCTGTAATAAAGATTTTGCATGAAAAACATAAGGTGGGTTAAAAAAATATGATGACTTGATATACATTAAACCAACCAAAAGTACATACAGTAAAAGTAGTTTAACTTGGCACCACCTTGACCATCCTGTTTACACAGCAGAATACTTTTGATTCTAAAATAATTCTTCTGATGACACTTTAGTAAAATCTTGCAGGACTTGAAATGGAGTAATATTGCTTTTTGTTGTCCTCAAGTAAAGAAACTGCATACTTCAGCTACCACTGCTAAATATCTTTTTCAGGATTTGTTATCAATACAATGTCTTTCTAACCAGTGTCTGTGTATGTGTGTGTTTCTTCCAGCGAGGCCAGCTGTGGACAGGCTTTGCAGACTCTGGAGAGCTGTGTGTCTGGCATACTAACAACCACAGAAGTCCTGTTAAGAGAATCTCCTTGCCAGGCACCACAGGAGTCACCTGTATGATTAGAGTCAAGAACCAGGTTAGCTTAATAACACTAACACAAGCAAATGGCAAAATTTTATAATCTAAAGCTATTAGATTTAGCATGGTGTTCATGGGTGGTAACATGTTTAATGTTTGTCGCTTATGGAAGAAGCATTCAGTTTTTTTAATGTGTCACAGTCATTTAAAAGGGTAAGTTTTTTTTAAGTGTTTGATGCAAACCTGTTCAGGTGAGATAAATATAATCATAAAATGTCATAACATCTCTGAGAAGTAGTACACAGTATATACAAGAATGTTTTAGTTGTACGATAGGACTGTTGGATAATCAGAAAATTACACTTTAAGAACGATACCAGTGAGTTAGCATATTTAAGCCCAATGTATATAACCTGCATACATGTTACTGACAACCATTTTCCAAAGCATAAAACCATATTTTAGTTTTTCCATTATTTTTGTAAATCCCCTAATCTTTCAAAATCAAATGTTGAGGTGTTGAGGTGCATATCGCTGCTATGGTCCTTTAAGAACAGACAAATGACTACCAGGCAAGCAAGTTTCAGCTGTTTCAGCTGTTTCAGCTGTAGCTGAAACAGCTTGTTTAGCTGTTATGAATAGAATGAGGCAGAATGAGAGAAATTTTAATGTCCGTTACATCAACTTAAGTATTTTAAGTGCCAAACTCACTGTCAGTTTTGTTTTTACCAAAGGTCTTTTTCCACTCCAGGTATTTCAGAAATTTCTATTCCAGTTAGCTACAGTCCTTGATTCATAATTATTTGAGTTGTATTTCTTTTATTGCCACATTAATCATCACCTGTTCTCTGCTACCATTCCTCAATGTCGTCTCCTCTCTTCAGATCTGGGTGGGCTGCCGTGGCGTTGGAGGTCAGTGTGATGGTCAGCTGAGAAGTCAGGTGTTGGTGGTTGACCCAGAGAGCCATGCTGTGGCAAAGGAGCTGCAGGCCCATTCAGACAGCATCCAGACGCTCTGCTCTGTAGAGGACCGTTACGTGCTGAGCGGCTCCGCATACCGCGATGGCAAGATTGCCATCTGGAAAGTCGAGTAGAGAAGAGAGAAGGAAAGAGGTAGGTGCAAGAGAAAAGACAGATGAAAGGAGTCTCTAAATAAATGACTTTCCGCCACCGGGTACGTGACTGTGATACTAAAATCATCATGGGAGGCTTGAGGAGAGTTAGAGGAGTAAGGCTGGAGAGAGAGTGAGATAATCTTCTTTCACTTGTCACAACTCCCATCTGATTATGATGGTCATTTGATTTTCTTGCTGGTGATCAATAGGGAGTGTGAAATGGTGAACTGATGTGACAGTTTGAGACATTTAGACTTTAGAAACAAAATACAACAAAGATTCTGTTTCTGACACCAAGGTGAAATACTGAACCATGAAGAATAGACATTTGACAACTTTTTTTTCTTAACCCATAAAATGTGAAAGTGAATGTTGTTGTATTCTGTATGCTCTGTGTTCAAGGTTTGATTTCGTCTAAATGTCAGGTAAATTGCAGCAAAAGTAATGAAATGCTACAATATAGCTGTCATTCCTGTTTGACATTCATGTTTCATTGCCAAGTATTCTGAATAAATTAATTCATATGTAGTATGTGTGTGCATACAGTATGTGTGAGCCTGGTATTATCAGGATATCCTGTTAAATAAGTGTAAATCAGCCTCTAAATGCAGAGCATGTTTTACTCAGAGGAGCAGCAGTCCCAACATTTGCTCACTTTGTATCACATCCAAAGATAAATACAGCCTCATTTCCCATTGATTCCACAGCCTATTATACAGCCACTTGAATAATGCTGTGTACAGATATTGTAATCCTCAACAATACACACATGCAAAACAATATAAAGTACGAAAAAACAACTGCGAGATCACCTCTGTCTGAATGTCTTTATTAGTACAAATACAATGCAGCCACAAAGCTGAATTAGAACAGATCTCTCAGTAGTGATTACCTTTTTCCTTTGTTAAAAGGATGTACGTCACCTCATGAAGGTTAATATAATGTGAATATGAAGACAGGAACAGCTATAAATAGAACACAAAGTGATAGAGATGAACCTGAATTGAGCAAGGTTCTCTGAGTTTGCAGCATTATGAGTACACTTATGAATGCAGATTGATGGATGGATGAAAGAGAGAAGTGTCTGGTCTCAGTAGTACAATTCCTGATCCCACCAACCTGAACAGAAAATGAAACATTCATGATACGTTGAATGAGTGTACAGATAATCATGTTTATGACTGTTGAATAGCTGATGAATGGATAGAGGGATGGATAAAGAATATTGACTTACTTCCTGGATATCTTCTGACTCCTAACTTCCTGATCTCATCATAGACAAAGATTAGAATACCATAAGGAACAGGAACAAACCACCACTGCACCCTGGAGAGAGAAAGACACAAATATGACAGAACCATAAAACGCTACATGTGAACATTACAACACAGGCAATAGTTCTGTATTTTTAGCATCTTATTAAAATGAGGTGGAAGTTCTGCTGACAAAAAGGAATTTCCACAAGCTAGTTTAATATTTCTGACACAATCAGTCAAATATTGCTGTGCTGTGAATGAAATCTTGGTTGCTTTTACCTGATAGGCATGAAATTGAAGATGTTGGGCATTCCAGGGCAGTAACAGAGCAAATTACCCAGACAGAGCTGGAAGATGATGGCAGATACCAGGACACGATTCCTGAACACAAACACACAAGTTACCAAAACCCCAAACCAAATCCTGCTACAGTGAGAAGTAGATGTGTTAGATTAAGTCACTTCCAGTTGAAATAAATTAAAACAGAGAAAAGGGAGAAAGACTTTTGGATGCATCTGTTTATAAATGTTAAAGCAAAGCACACCCAGTTATATTATATAAAAGTGTATTGTGCAATAATGATTAATAATTTCCACAGTTGATTAAAATTCATGCGACATTCTCAAATCCTTGTAATCATGCTGTGCACAATGAGATTCACAGAATGAAACCCTGAAGCCTCACACTGGACCAACATCCATGTTAATGATGTGTCAGTGCTGACCTGAAGAAGCCTTGCTGGAACACAGAGAGACGTCGAGTTTTCCTGATCAGCACATCTGAGATCTGACAGATCTCTATGCTGACGAAAAACACAGTGTAGCACGTGTACTCCTGGTACAACCTCTGACTGAACGTCTGAAGGACATACAGGAAGAGTTACTCTCTTGATTGAAAAAATGATGCTGTTAGTTATTTTGTAACATAGAAATAAATACAACTTGTGCCCACAGTTTGGGAAAACGATCTGTTTATGTGCACCCGTACTGACCCATTCCTGTCCGTAGCTGTCCTTTAAGTCCTGGAGATGGACATTCTCCCACTGAGAACGCAGCCCCACACACAAGAGTGGAAACCAGCCCTCCTGGGCCATGGCTGTGAAGTAATCTGTAAACCCTGCAAAAGACTGGATGGCTCCTAAAATAAAGAAAGAGAATAGACATTTTGCAACAAGGAGTGTTGACTTTGCTTTCATTAAAGTGCACTGGCTGATATGAAAGAGTGTATAAAACATGAAAATCAGTATATTATGGTTTGTAAGCCCTTCAAAACAAGGTCTTATATGAGAAAAAAATGTAAAACCTTAAAAAGTGCATGCAAGAAGGATTTAAGGAACAAAATGGTTCTAAATGTTTTTAAGGTGAAATTGTGTATAAAGCCAGAATAGAACACACTTGGTTCTGTTCTATTTTATGAATTTGCCATTCACTTCACTGTCTTTACTAAATGGACCTTTTGTCTTATTGAAAATTTTCTTTGTGGACCTTTAAGATTTTTATTTGAGTACCCCTGGTCTAAACACATAAATGGTTCCCAACCCAACCCAAGCTCTCTCAGCAATTATAAAATGTCAATTAAGCCATGATCCTGTAGTAAAAGCAAATGTAGTATTCAATATGTTAATCTGCACTGACACAAATAAATACACACAGACGCAAGCACACACACAACACAGCCTCACCTATCTGGAAGTAGGAGTACACAGCCAGTGCTTCATTTACAAGCCGATCACGACGAGGGTTCCTGGGCTTCAGGTGCATAATGTCACTCTCTGCTTTCTCATAGGCCAGAGAGACGGAGGGGAACTATGGGAGATACAGCAACAAATAAAATGTCATTCGACTGCAAAACCTACAAATGAAAGAAAACTGTATGTACAAGTTTAATAACGATGGACAAAATTCAGCCGTTGTTTCACAAGATCACTCAGTGATCTTGTGAACAGCGATGATGTTAGACTCAATCATCATTCACAAGAAAAATGAAGTATCATCTAACAGTGATGATGACAACAGTTCCATTTGTTTACTGCTTAATTGCTATTAATGACATAATTACAATATCAGTGGCCAGCTCGATGAAGAGAATGGTGATGCAACCCAGAGGAAGAGGGACACTGACAGTGATGTAGATCAGATATGGAGTCAGCTCCGGAATGTTCTTGGTTAGTGTGTAGGCAATAGACTTCTTCAAGTTGTCAAAGATAAGACGACCTACACACACACACACACACTGTTTGTAATCAGTGTATAAACCATCAACTTTTATGTTCTATTTCACATTACTGCAATCTGGTTGTGCACAATTTTGCACCTTCCTTTATTTATTTGACCACATCATGACCTATGCAATTCTTATCCTTAATGTAAATTTGTGAATAAATTTAGGAATAAAAATGACACATTTATCTATGCAAAAAAAGAAACACACATGCACACACGCTCACTCACCCTGCTCCACTCCAGTGACAATAGAGGCAAAGTTGTCATCCAGCAGGATCATGTCTGCAGCATTCTTGGCAGCGTCTGAGCCAGCGATTCCCATGGCGATGCCGATATCAGCCTTTTTCAGAGCTGGAGAGTCGTTCACACCATCACCTGTTACAGCAACAATAGAGCCCTGGAGAGGAGAAGGGGGGCAATGAAAGGTGAAAGTGTTGCTTTGAAGCCTAAAAATTCAGTCTGAAGACACATGATCAGATCACTGATGTATTAGCACTTTGGTTGTTATTGTTGTAGATCTAATATGCTTCTAGCACACATTCACATTTTCAAGTTTTCTTTGCCTACTACTTGCTCAGGTGTTTATGTAGTATATGTCTGTGTATGTACCAGTCGTTGACAACTCTCCACTATAATGAGTTTCTGCTGAGGGGATGTTCTTGCAAACACCATCTCTGGATGGTTCCGTAGTGCCTCATCCAGCTCATCACTGCTCATTTCTTTCAGTTGACCTCCATTAATCACACAAGCACGAGCATCCCTGCATACAGGTACACCATGACAGACATATAAACACATATACATGCAAGATACAGTAGGAGGTTTCATGAGTTAAAGTCATAAGGTAAGAAATCATTTCCCATTTCGTTGACATATGTAGGGCAGTCATGGATGATGACTTATAACATTTCTCCAATGGAAAGTTAAAGTTCATTTCAATGCTGATATGGATACCTCTTGTTAACTTGCTCAACAGGTATACGTTTCCTTAGAGCAATATCTTCAACTGTTTCACTGCCTTCAGAGATGATTCCAACGTTGGCTGCTATGGCCTTTGCTGTGATTGGATGATCTCCAGTCACCATGACAACCTGAGATTCCAGAAGATAAAAAGGTATGAGACAGAGAGATAAAGATAGAAAGGCCAAACCACTGTATGAGATAGTCTCTTGCACAAGTCTTAATGAAAGTGCATACACAGAATTTAAAACCAGCCTAATTTGTGCTGCACAAATACAAACCAGACATCACACAGACACACAAGCGAACACACCCTGATACCAGCTGTACGACATTTCATCACTGCATCAGGTACAGTGGCTCTCGGTGGATCAATCATTGAAATGAGACCAGCAAAACACAGTCCTGATGTGGTGAAATTCATCTCATCAGCATCAAAACGATAGCCACGAGAAAACTCCTTTTCATTGAGATAGAGATGGCAGAAACCTGACAGGAGAGGAAAGGAGGATAGTTAACTAACTAACTAACTAAGAGGAATATATATGGTATATATGTCACAATATATACCACTATGTACTAATATAATTAGTTCTTCAGACAGCAAAAAGTACCTAGTACTAACCTAGTACTCTCTCTCCCAGTCCTCCTAGGTCCATGTACGCTGTCTGGAAGGCTTCTTTCCACTGCTCATCGAGAGGCAGCTCCTGGCCTTTGATCAAAATGGTGGAGCAGCGCTCCAAGATACGCTCTGGGGCACCTTTCATCACGAGGAGGTATCGTAGGTCTAGGGGGTCCTCCAGTTCATGGACAGACAGCTGAAGGTGGATGATTAAGGGAAGATAACTCAGGTTAGATAGAGTTGTTTTCATAAAACCAAAGTGAAGCACAGTATCATAAAAAAAAATAAATGAACACAGTGGAAGAGAGAGACTTAAAAGGGGCAAGAATTAAAGTACAGAAGATGAAAGATAAAAGGAGGTGACGAAATGTTAGCATTAAATATGAAGTTGAAAAATCATCTGTTCATAGTTCTTTACACTGATCATTGTCTATAAGCCCAGTAACAGAAAATCCTCATCCTCTCACCTGGAACTTGTTGGTGGAGTTAAAGGGCACTTCCACCACTTTCTTGAAGCGGTTGCGGTAGTCTGCGATGTTGCCTATGGTGAGCTCTGTGAATTTCAGTAGAGCTGTCTCTGAAGCATCTCCAACCACAATCCTCTGGTGAAATGATGAAGGTGAGACAGGCAAGAAAAGAATGTGAACTCCACCATTAATGAATGGGAAATTGGGCTCTTGTGGCAAAAAGAAAAAAAAAAAGCAGGGTAAAAAAACATAAGTGAAGATTAAGGCTGGAGCACAGAGTGTAAACATATTGCATACTGACATAACCAGGGCATTCAAATGTGTCAGCAGATATTCACACCTCACATTAGTTCACATTAGATAGAAACATACAGACATGCTTTAATCTATATCTTCTGATTCTACATTTTCACATTATAACTAAAATCTCAACATTTTGTGTGTAAGTGTTTTTTGTTTTGTTTTTTTGTTTTTGTTTTTGTTTTTTTTGTCGTTGTTGTTTTTTTTAAATACTAAGGTCTAATAAAAAGCATTTTTGCACCTTAGGAATAGGCACTCCATCTTGACCAGGCTTGAATGTAGCTCTGTTACAAAGGGAAGCCACTCTTGCCAAGGAACGCCATGTCTCTGATGACTGGTCAAAACTCTGGCCTGGTCACAGCATAATGACATCACCATTATTACAGAAGACCACTAAGATCTAAAACTGCTTCTGAACAAATTTTTGTTAATTCAACAAGCCTTATTCATCCTTCCATCCAGCCATCTGTTCACCTGATTGATCTTCAGTGGTATCGGCAGCATGGATCTGGTTGTCAAACCAGAGATGAGCTACAGTCATCCTGTTCTGGGTCAGCGTGCCCGTCTTATCTGAGCAGATCACTGAAGTGGAGCCTTAACAAACATGATTACATGTTACACATTACATATGCTGTACTTACAAGTTGGAATAGTGTCATTGCTTAGCTCAAAACTTAGAGTTTGACCTGAGAGGCATGAGCCAGCCTTCTTTATGGTAATAAAGCTGAGGTGGTTTGAAAAGTCACAACAAAACTTAAATGTATTAACAGACTGTTTGAATTTATGTCATATACTCAAAAAGATATTATAGTTTTTCCTTGGTTGTGTAATATCTGTGTGACCAACAATAATTTTTGTGAATTTACTCAAGCAAGCAAGCAAAGCAAATAAACACTGATAAGTATCTATGACTTTGCATAAGAGACATGAATACAGTGTATGGAGCAATAGCAATAATGACAATTTGGAAAATCAAAAAGGACTGTGATTAGAGAATGTTAACTAACCCAGTGTCTCTACAGCCTCCAAGTTCTTCACAACACAGTTCTTCCTGGCCAGTCGTTTCGCAGTCAGAGACAGACATACCTTAAACAGAGACATGGCGAGTTATACAGTGTTTAAATTTTCTGACATAGGAAGTAATAATTTAACAGACTATTGACCAGTGCACAGATCTCAGTGCCATAATCCAAACTGAACATTCATACAGAAGCCCAATAGATATCAAAAGCCTTAATGGAAATCGGATACCATGAATGGCCAATGGTACAGACTGAAAGCTGTGGAAACAGAAATTCACATTTGCTGCAGAAACTCACAGTTACTGTAGCAAGCAGCCCCTCTGGTACATATGCCACCACGATAGCCATGAAGAAGATCATAGCTTCCAGGAAGGCATATCCAATAAACATGGCAACCACAAAGAAGGTAAAACCAAAGAAGATAGCTAAACCAGCAATGATGTCCACAAAATGTTCAATTTCTATGGCAATGGGTGTCTTCTCATTTCCGACGCCGCTTGCCAAGCTGGCAATCCGACCAATGATGGTACGGTCACCTGTGTTAATGATCACACCAGTAGCTACACCTGGAGTTGAGAGGAGAGGAGAGGAGATATATTCATAATGTTCACCCCTCCCTCAGCATTCACATGGAGCCTCTGACCAACTCTAGCAACTGTGTACTATACCGTACCTTCCAGACAGGTCGTTGAGAAGAAAGCAATGTTTCTGGTCTCCAGTGGATTCTCATGAGTATATTCTGGACTCCTGGTCTGTGGCTCAGACTCTCCTGTGAGAGACGAGTTGTCCACCTGCCATAGAAGTTACATCAATAGATAATACAGTTAATTAGTCAGTGTGATAAAACTGGGCTTTAGCATTTGTGATGTTTGTGTGATGTGTGTGTGTGTGTGTTTTCTACCTTGCAGCCCTGTGAAGTGATGATACGAATGTCAGCAGGGACTCTGTCTCCTCCTTTGATCTCCACTAAATCACCCACCACCAGCTGGTAGGCATTGATCTGATTCTTTTGGCCATCACGGATCACTATGGCTTGCTAATGTGGGGCGTTGAGAGTGAAGTTAGTAAATACAAAGGAAGATGAACACATGAAGAAAGAGACAGAATGAGAGAAGGAGGTGTTTGTTTCACCCGTTCAGTTTATCTTCAGTTGATATGTATTTATTTTTCATATTTTTCTGTTTGATATTTGTAGTCAATTCTCGTACAATCCTAGTCCCACTAACATGAAATTGCAACTGTTGCAATTTCAAATTAAATGTTCAAATGTTACAAATTGCAACTGTTTGTTGTACTCTTTTCATCACTTCTAGTGGTGTAGTGGTGTAGTTCACCTGTGGAACCAGATTCTTGAAGCTGGCAATGATGTTGGTACTCTTGAACTCTTGGTAGTAACCAAAACAACCAGTTACCACGACGACAGCAATTAGGGTGATGGCCAAGTACAGCTAAATGGAGAGAGGAGATGATATGCAAGAACAGACTTTGGTAACGACTTTCATTTTCCATGCCTTTTCCTTTCTTCAACTCTTCTCTTCTTGTTTCTGTTCCTTCCTGCTCAAAGCACACAACTCTCTTGTATCTCAGTATTTTTCCTTAGCTAATCTACTTAATAAAGCAGAAATACTCTAAATAAAGCCAAATAAATGCAGCCAAGAGGACTTCAACAACAACTAACATTGTCAAAGCTGGTGAGGTTTCCTCTTGCAAGTTCAATTCCAAAAGCGATGAAGCAGATAACGGCAGCGACCCACATCAGACACTGGAGTCCTCCAGCCAGCTGCCTGGCAAACTTGACATACTCTGGAGTTCCCTTAGGGGGTTTCAGTTCATTTGGACCGTCTCTCTCCAACACCTGACTGGCAAAGGTAGTGGTCAAACCCTGAGGGAGAAAGGAAAAGTAACTGATGAATAAGTGTATATAGTTTGAGAAAGAAAGAAAGAAAGAAAGAAAGAAAGAAAGAAAGAAAGAAAGAAAGAAAGCTACCTTTGTAACACTGGTGTTGTATCTCATTTCCAACTCTTCAATTGTAATCTCATGGTCATCCTACAGGGGGAGACAAAGAACAAGTTTCAGGGAAGATTTAAAGGGCAGGTCCATACGAATCAAGGTGTTTTCCTTTACAGTTTTTTTTCTTTTTTTCTTTTATTTATTTTTTATCGTGGCCATATCCTGCTGGGCTCGCTGAAAGTGCTTTTGTGAGAACAAAAGTATGCACACTATATCATCATAAAGATAAGCAGAATGTTAGAAAGTGATGACATTTAATTATACTTTACCTTACCACTTACTACAACCATCTTTGCCTCTATGACCATTTTTCTCAGTCTGTTTGTACTTACTATGTCCATTTCTTTCTTCATGCCCTCCAGTTTCTCCTTCTTCTTCATCTTTTTCTTCTTCTTCTTACCGTCCATCTCTCCGTCCATCTCAAACATGTCGTAAGTGTCCTAAAGGTAGCAAGAAATGGGGATATTTTTATTTATTTTTTTTATTTTTTTTTTTTTACACAGCTATGCAGGCAGATAACTTACTTGCACTATAACTTTTGGAACATTGGTTACAAAAGTGCACAAAATATAATACATCTCTTGTCAATAAAACAAAGAGCTATATTTTAGTAAAACCAGTTTATTAAATTCAGTTACATAAACTGTACAATTAATTGATATTTAAATTAACAGTGATCAACTGATATTGACCAAGAGACCTTCAGTGAATAATTGAAAAAAGGTATACAGTCTTATAGTGAAAAAAAAAAAGATCTACTTAAAGAGTCTGAATATCTCAAGCTCATATTGCAGGAGAGGATTGGGGGTGAGATTCTGTGATTTCCTGGTCTACTGGAACTTATAAGAAATTCATATTTCTCATCAATGAAAACCTCTCAAGTAGACAGTTTGGAGAATAAGGGTAAGATGTGTGGACACAGTACAGCTTCAGAGAACAAAATTCAATTCTACTCCTCTTTTGTCTTCACTTTACATTGCTAAGTAAATAAAGTTTTCCAAGTTTTCCAGTCAGCAACAAATATTTATTTATTTATTATTAAAAACTTTTATAAATGGTTTGTTTTTTTTTTTCTTTCTTCTTCTTAGGTTTCTGGCCATCAACTAATCAGCAGGATCTCCTACCTTTTTACTCATTGTTGCTGGTGTGATGGGGGACTGCTCTCCTAAATCAATGGAGGTCCAGATAACTCGTTCCTTCTTCTCCCCCGAAATGTTGGCTGTCACTTAGGTCTAATTCCAAACACACACACTCACGCACACACAGTGTTTCTCTCTCACACACACACAATGACAAAAAACAGAACACATTTTCTGTAAAAGCCTTTTATACCCCGAAACTCACCTTTTTATGTGCACATGCGCACAAACACCTACAGACCCATACACACACATTTTAATGCAGTGCCCTGCATGAAAGCAGCAACAATGTCACCCCTACCACACACACACACACACTTCTATCAGAGCCAATGCGTAGGCTCCTGTGTCTTTGGTATCTCTTATCTCCCTCAGCACGTTTCTGTTCCTGATAAACTGATTGAAGTAAAGAGCAGAGGAACAGTGAAGGTTAAAACAGACCAATGTCACTCTTAGCCTGACATTGCATTGCATTAATTCACACCTAGAAGCCAAACACAAGTACTCTCTAATACTGTTAGTAAGAAAGCCATTCCCAACTGCCTTGAACACGTTTTCTGAGAAACAATGACTTGAGTCAAGCAAAAACCAGCTTAAAGGCCCAAACCAGTGGTTTTGTAGTTTTGCATGTTTGAGCTCAATACTACCTGCATATACGGTACATTACTGCCAACCATTTTCCAAAACATTAAATTGTATTTTATTGTCTAATTTTGCCAGATCCCCTAATCTTTCAAAACCAAATGTTCAGGTGACACACCCACCTTAAAATTCAATGTTTCACCTGTTAATACCTAAGTATTATTGTAAAAGGCATGGCCATTTTAATTTCCCTGGAAAAAGCAGTCTTCACCTTGGACTATATTCCCTGGTAGAGAAATCCATTTTTTTCCGTGAAGCTCCCTGTTGTATCGGTTAAAATAAGTAACTTTGACTTTAAAAAAGTTATAACGGCATGTGGTTTGCTGCAATGGATTACTTATCTCAAGCACGTTTCAAGTTTCTACAAGTTGATTTTTATAGAATACTGGATGCTGACATACTCAATGGCAGTCTGGAATGTAGGAAAAACTATTCTAAAATTTACCGCTCCAGTAGTATGTTTCGAAAAATGTTTGGCAGTAACGTATCGCGGGTTGTATTTATTGGGCTCAAGCATGCAAAATCACCGGTTTGTTCCTTTAAAGCTTCTGCTGCTAACATCTATAAGTGGGTGACCAAATGTATCCATGGGCTCTGAGAGGGACTCAAACCTAAGACCTATACTTCCCCAGTTCTCAGCGCCACAGGCCAAATACAGATGGAGATGACGTTGATGAGATAATTAGCTACAGCTGGAGCTCATCAGCCATCTCACCTGGTGTCAATCTCAGCTCATCAGTAGTGCTACAAGTGGCCTCACCTAGCGAGTGTGATCAGATGTCACCATGTCCATAGAGATTCTTTTAGGTTTCCTTCTCACAAAGAATCTGTTTTCCCATCTGAGTTCATCTTTGAGTTCATGATTGAATACTGACATGCCAATCCCCTGCACCATTTGCCACTTTATCTACCACATAATATGAAATGATTAATAAACTCCTGTCAGCAGGTGGCTCCACCTCATTTGTCATGTCACCTAGCTGTGCCCCACAGCTGGTGTTTTCACCACCACACCTGCTTAAAACAAATTTGATGTTAATGCAGTTCAGTCTTTCTGTCTACACAAAAGAATCATGCACCTAAACCTGCAACCCAATGTGGATTGGTCTGGCATTTTTATAATATGCTTTGTGATTCTTCCAAACAGTTAATTATCATCTGTTCACATTTTGTTTTAAATATTCATGTGGAACACTGTAGAATTTTGAGGGTATGTTAAACAAAACAGACACCTAGAAAAAAAGTTGTGACAATTTTAATAGCAATGATGGTCAATTTTTTTTTTTTTTTTTTTTGAGACATACAGACAGAATACACAGAGTTGTTAATTTAATAATTAACATATAACTTTAAAAAAAAAAGTAGTCATAATAGTTCATGGCTATCCAAAAAAATCCTTTTTTTTTTTTTTANTTTTTTTTTTTTTTTAAATAAACTGTTATCCTGTATACAGGGGTGAGGGAGTGAAATGGAACTGAGGTCACCCTGTACCCTGTCCCTTCTCTAAATCCAAAACCTGTTGCATGCTGGGTAAATAAGAGCCCAGGAGCGATAAGCTGTGTTAAGAGAGTCAATACTGAACATTTACTGTGGAGTGACAGTGGCTTTGTAATCAGAGTAATGTTATCAGCCAGATTTTATCAGCTCTTAGCAGGAGAGAGAACAGCATGCAGAGAAAGAGAAGAGGAGGAGGATGTGGTAACAAAAGAGCAAGAGTCATTTATTAAATTTTGTATCTTATGATTTTTATTCCTTTGAGCTCTTATGCTTGGTTTTGCTTTATGTTATTATTCACTGACAGTTGCACCAAACCTGTTGACATGTGCAGAGCAGAGGGATGCTGAGATGTGAAGAAGGGAGTGGCCACAGTGACCCTACCTACTGCCCTCATTTACTGTGCCCAAAATAAATAAATAAAAATTGTTATTGTTGTTCTTGTTCCTGCTGCAGATGCTGTTATTGATAGCACCATCACTTGTTATCAATTTTAAATCAAACATAATAAAATATCATCTGAATAATTTATTTTGTGGTATTAAGTGATAGCCCTAGCCTAGGCACTCCGTCATCCCTCGTGCTATAAAGTCAAATGACACACAATTAAGCTAAAGTGTTTATAGACTAAAAGCCACTTAATTTTCTGTAACATATGCAAACATATAAGAAAAATAGCCAAATATTTTTGAAGAATTAAAACGTCGTCCTTCTCGCCACCCGATCTGTTATCCTAGTTATCCTACCCGATTTGTTGTACGCATGCGCGGATTTGGTAGCCACGGTCCTCCTGTAAAATCGCTACGTACAAGTTTTTTTTTTTTTTTTTTTTTTTT